>VXBL01005995.1:66237-161999 GCA_013400195.1 Aramus guarauna | reverse complement strand
TTCCTCTCTTTCTTCCTCTCTTTCCTTTCTTTCCTTTCTTTCCTTTCTTTCCTTTCTTTCCTTTCTTTCCTTTCTTTTCTTTCTTCTTTTCTTTTCTTTCTTCCTTTCTTTTCTTTCTTTCCTTTCTCAAAATCTGTTCACAGAATCAGGAATCCAGCTCCTGTCAGTTCAAGCTACCTTTGAAGATGGGGATTGTTTATTATTTGTTATTTGGTTTGGTCCGTTTATTTTTCAGCTTCTGTTTTTCTCTTGTCCCCAAGCACTGAAAATATATGATTCTATTATATTTAGTGATACTTGTCCTTTAGACACTTAGTCCTTCCTTTTCTGACCCTTTCCTCCCTTTCCTGAATCATCTAAAGTTGCATCTGTTGCTTCTGCCTTTTTTCTCCTAAGGACTTTTATTTATCCTGGGCTCATTCACTGTTTTTCTGTTTTCCATCTTTAGCAAGTTTCATTGAGAAGGCACTTGTCTACTTTCCTAATTCTATTTCTCTTTTGAAATTATTACTTTGGAAGGATGGGGAAAAGTAGCTCCGGTTATGTGTGCTCCATAAGAGACAAGAGAAATACTAATCATCTGTTGAGATGGAGAATTCTAAGTAGTATGCCAATAGTGCTTGGATCTTAAAAAGAAATGGGGTGGCCAATGCTTTCATGTGTACTAGAAAGTTGTTCCTATAAAGTGTCCTCTCAGCTGGGTGGAACTACTTCATAAGATAGTTAAATTCCTGCTCTAACAGTGAGCTCACAGAGAAATAAACTGTCCTCACACTGACAGAGCCTATTTATATCTATAACTAAAGAGAAGAGTTTTGGAGAAGGTAAATAATAGCTATTAGGAAATTAGTGATTTCACTGTAGCTCTAATACCATTTGCAGATAGCAGCTTTCAATAGCTAAAAAAATTCGATCAGGTACAAAAATACAATAATTTATAGCATTAATGTTTCAATTCCTTTGTCCACAATTCAATGGCAAAAACCCACTCCAAAACCAGAAATATACCAGGGCCCTTGCAGATACATGTAATTCTTTATTACATGACAGTATCAGTGAATTTAACCACCACTAGTTGGTGCAACTTACCTTGTCGTGGTGTGGCTGCTTGCGTGCCTTGTCGGGCCAGACTAAAATGTTGCACCCTGGCCCTCCAGGTTGGGGGTTTTGTTTTGGGCTAACAACCCAATTATGTAAAAAACAAAATCTGTTACAGAAACTGCAACAACACTATCCCACCGGGTTCGGTGGCATAGTGTTGTTGCAGCCCTATGCTCCTCGAGGAGTAACAAGGACCAAACAACATCAGTGAATTTAAACTGAATAAAGAATCACTTTCTCCTAGAAAAGAACTACTTCAGGCCTTTTGTAAAAAACCAGGTGAATTTTCTATTGGGATATATCAGCTCACTGAATCTGAATCTTTTCATGGGGTGGAGTGGAAAAAGTAAGCCTTTCAGAGGTGGAGGGGGGTCGGGGGTGAGGGGAGGAATAGAAGATGAAGAAACCAAACAAAAAGAAAGGTAGACAGCTCTTAACACAGACATGAAATACTTTAGGCTTCAGGGAACTCACACGGAGTATTGATACTCCATAATGATAATCCAGGTGTGCTCAGCTCAAAGGAAGCAATTACCTATGCGTCAGATAAATGTTTCGATTAGTTGTTCATTCTGGGACCAAACTCTTCTCTCTTGCACTTTATCTAATACATTTTCAAGAATACTTTACTATGTTTCAGGGAAGTTCCCTAGATACTGGATACGTCTCTCATTTGACTTTTTGATGTAAAATTTTGAAAGACCTTAAGTAAGGGTACGTGGAAGGAGAGTGTCTGTGGAAGGAGAGTGTCTGCTACTTTAAGGGTATCTGGTCAAGGACATTTTTCAATGCAACAGGATAATAAGATGCACTGGTTTCGGCTGAGATAAATTTCTTCATAGTAGCTTGCATGGTGCTATGTTTTACATTTGTAATAACAACTGTTGATAACACCCCAAAGTTTTATTTCTTGCAGAGCTGTGCTTACACAGCGTCAAGGTCTTTTCTGCTTTTCACCCTGTCCCACCAGTAAGCTTGGGGCACATAAGAAGTTGGGAGGGAACACAGCCAGGACAGCTGACTCCAGCTGACCAAAGGGATATTCCAGACCACATGACAACATACTCACCAATAAAAGCTGTGAAAGAAGAAAGGACGTTTGGAGTTGTGCTGTTTATCTTCCCAAGTAACTGTTACATGTGATGGACTGCTGCTTTTCTGGAGATGGCTGGACACCTGCCCATGGGAAGGGGGGAATGAATTCCTGGTCTTGCTTTAATTGCATGTGTAGCTTTTGCTTTACCTTTTAAACTGTCTTTATATCAACTTTATATCAAGTGAGTTTTCTCACTGTTACCCTTCTGTTTCTCTCTACCATCCCACAGTGAGCAGCTGTGTGGGGCTGAGCTGCTCACCCAGATTAAACCATGACAGACGAAAAGGAGGAAGTCATAAACCAGAACATATAGGGATACAATCTTGACCAACAAAGGATAACAGAGGCAGTGATGAGAACCAAACCTGGTCAGTCACACTAATTGATTGAGGGCATGTGAGAGTGTGAGAATGTTTTTTCCAGCAAGCTTATCTGATTGAGGATCTTGTCAATTGGGAAACCAAAGGAAAAAGGGCAGCTGGAAATCAAAGGAACAGGGGGACCCAGAAACCAAAATATACCAAGACACAGCCCTGACAAAGCAAGCGTGGAGACAATGACAAGAATCAAGCCTCACCACTCAAACTAATCGATGGGCTATCAAGAAACCACAGGTGCCACTTCCAGGAAGATCAACATGGACTTTACAACTGGTAAGATTGTAAACCAGGGGAGACCCAGGACTGGGAGGGGTGCAGGAATCATAGAGCTGTACAAACCCATAGAGGACCAGCAGGGGAAGAGGGAGCAGGGAGGAACAAAGGGTGGTAGGCAGGAAAGGGTATTAAAGGGGCCGGTCCTCTGTAAAACATGGCCAGTCAGTAGGCTTGTCTGGCTGAGCCCTGCACCTGATCACTGCAGTCTGTCCTACCATCTTGTATCTTCCTGTTAAATCTTTTCTTAACTGTCTCTCTGCATAATCACACTCTCTTCCACATCAGTGTGTGTGTGTGTGCTGCAGGGACTAAGTGCCAGCTACTGGTCAGACCAGTACCGATGTAGTGGAAATTAGTGCCAGCTACTGAAATCAGACCAGAGCTGTGGGCACCCCTGGCCTGTGGTGCCAGGGACTGGAGTGAGTAGGCGTCTTTAACATCCAACCACTGGAGTGGGAACTCTGTGTGTGTCCCAAAAAACAGATACTGGGGGCACCAGCGTGACTGAGGCAAGTGAAGGGCTCTGTGCCAGCAGCTGGAGCAGTACGAGGGGTCATAGCCCATGTGCCTTGTGCTGGCTGCTGAGGGGTTCAGTGTCTGCATATTCCCCAGTTCTTGTGTGCATGGGGTGTCCATACTTATTCTGCATATTAAGCTGGGCTAGATAGTGATGTAGAGGGGCCTCAAGTTCAGGCTGGGGTAACAGGCAGGCAGGGTGTCTGTGCTGGTATGCTGAGGGGGACTTGCTAATGTGCAATGCGTGACGTAGGAGTGTGTGAGTGGTGTGTGTTTGCTAGCGAGCATCAAGCTGGACTCGCTGGCAAGTAGGGAACCTGTGAAGGGGGTAAAGGGACCCAGGATCCAGGCAGGAGTGCCAAGTGGACAGAGGGGCCATGCTGGTGCTTGAGGGATCTGCGAATGTGTGCCCTGAACCCAGGGAGTGTCTTTTGTGACTCTTAAGTAATGAACTTCTGTCTTTACCAGCTGAAGAGAAGGAAGGACACTTGGCTGTCTCTATTTATGTTTTATGTGAGTCCTACACATGGGTGCAGTTGGAGGCACCACCTTATCTGTGGCAATCTGTGGGACTGGCCATATAAATGTTTTGTATATCTGCATGCATGTGTCTCTGTGCATAACCCTGTGTGTGTTTGTGTCTCTGGGACATGTGCTCAGCTTCTCTGCTGGTGGAGCCTTCAACCAGGAAAGCTCTAGCTATGTCCCTCAGCCTGGGCAGACACCACGGGTCCTTGTGGCACTGAGTCCAGATCCAGCAGTCAGGCTGGAGAGGTCCTGGGCTGCAGCAGCCAGAGGAGGTGGCCACACTCTCTTACATCACTTAACACTTTCATCTGAATACAGAATGAGAAATTTTGGAGTTCCAAAACCAGTAATGGTGGAATAGGAAAGACCCTTTTGTGATCCCCTGAAATCAAGGTTTTTTGATATGTGGACGGATATTTATCTGGCACCTAGCAAAAAGCAAACCATGTACTGTGTACAGAACGGAATTTTAGGTGACTTCATAATACCATATTAAAAAAAACCTCCTTTTGATGATGTGTCCTTATGACCACACACACCACTGATAAAATATATAGATAAATACCTAAATTTCACATAGCATGCTGTGCAAAGGCTTATATTAATATGAGCATTGTTTTAAGGGTAAAGAAAAAATGTTTGGAATTCTCTTTGCATTGTCATTGTGAAAATTGAGGGAATTGTAAAACTTACTGCTACAGCTCTTACAATGTTGTGCTTTGTGTGAAAAAGTAGGTTAGGAAGTTAAAAATCTGAACAAAGGCTTTCACTGGCATTTCTATTTATTTCTCAAATAATACACATTTTTAATTTGTATTGTGATTGATTTTTCTGTACTCACCTCTTTCAGATCTGAAGTTTTAAACTGAGGGCCATTATCCCCCAATTTGCACAGAAAACACTAATTAAGGTATCATGTCTGTTTTAGACCTTTGTGATAATTTTACTTCCTTCTCCAAGCCTTCTTATACAAATCTACCCTTGAAATTATATGGTTAACTGTAACAATGAGAGAGATACTTCCATATGTCTTTGACCTTTCTGTCTTGAGAGGCACAGTAATCAGTTGCATGAACTAGCAAACTATAGAGTAAATATGGAGCTGATTTTGTTTGGTTTGGGCTTATTAATTTTTGGACAGATTCCATGCCACTTTATATATGGCATTTCTAATGAAATGAATAGAATCTCAGTGGGAGTTCTGTGAATAGCTTAGCATAAGATGATTAAAAACAAGGAAAACATAAGGTACAGTGAAGCAAAGTACTTAGATTAACTGTTATAATGTATGAAAATTTAGGCTCTCACAATGCCATATTTATTTGTGGTATATTATTCTGTCACTAAACTTCTTTATAACATTCAAGGGAGTAAGACAATGTATTACCTAATAATTGGAGGAGGCCAGGTGCAAGCTCAAGTCACATGGGGTTCTCAGTATTTTATACATTATAATCGTATTCCTTTAATAAATACATCTAATTTCAAGAAAAAATAATTATTAGGTTATATAATAAACATCAGTTCCTTTTGTCCTTACCTTTGAATGTCTACTACTGTGCAGTCTAAAGATGATCACACTCTCTGGGATTTTTTCAGTAGAATCCTGTCTGGACAAGCTTTAACTCATATTTCTTTATTGCTGTGTTCACACTGAGAGCCTTTCCTCATAGGCTCCATAAAAATTCATTCTCATGTTTGAAGATCCTTCAAAGCTTACTAGTGTTCAGATCTGTCCTCCATTCCTGTCCTCTATTATTATCTTCTGGAGTATTGCCTGATGTACAATGTTCTCATCAGCGGAGAAATATAGTGAAATTAAATAAGATTTTTCTTAACAAGTCTTATAAACACTTGCATAAAGCTACTGTGCTTACCACTGAAAGCATATGTCTTGGTCTTACATGTGTCTACATGGATTTACAAAGGAAGAACAAAACATATTCTGAGGTGGCTAGCCTGAGCCAACTCCAGTGTGTGTGCAGTGTGTCAAAATATGATTGTCTGACAGTATAAGTCCTAAAAGGATGCTAGGCTTCTAAACTCAAGTACGGTGCTGCTAATGTGTATATGCAGCGATATATAGATCCACTCTGATTCAGAGTGAAACTTCCATTTCTACAGCTGCCAGACTTGATACACCTGGGTATTCCTTTTATTGAAGATCTTTAAGGGGAACAATATAAATTCCTTATAGTTTTGTCTATGTACAAGCAAGAAATCATAAGTTAATGGTTGTAAATGCATCAATAATTACATTATTTGTAATTCTGGTTCTGTATTTGATACTTTGCAACTTTGACTTCATCTTGACTCTATGGAAGATTTATGATATGTTGTGACCAGGACTCTAGTTCTCTACTGCTACATCTATAGCAGTAAATTAAACAAAGCAGAAAATCACAGAATCACAGAATCAAAGAAGCACAAAATAGTTAATATTGGAAGGCAATTCTGGAGATGACCCAGTCCTAGACCCTTGCTCAAAGCAGGTTCAGCTGAAGTAGATTGCTCAGGGCCATGTCCAATAGAGTTTGGAATATGTCCAAGAACGGAGACTCCACAACCTTCTCTGTGTAACGTATTCTAGCATTTCACCAACCTCATGGTAAATTATTTTTCTTATATTTAAATGGAAATTCCTGTATTTCAGTCTGTACCCTTTGCCTCTTGTGTTCTCACTGAGTGCCACCGAGAGATGACTGGATCCATCTTCTTTACTCCCCTCAAGTATTTATATACATTGATGTGTTAGGGAAGATGATCCCAGGTATCTATCCTTGTATTTCAGATTCTCCAGTCCCTTTATCATCTTCATGACGCTTCACTAGACTTGCTCCAGTATGTCCATGCCTCTTGTACTGGGAAGCCCAGAACCTGAACCAGCGCTCCAGATGTGTCTCACCAGGGCTGAGTGGAGAGGAAGATTCACCTTCCTCAATGCTGGCAATGTCCTCTGCCTAATGTCCCCTTGGTGCTATTGCCCTTCTTAGCTGCAGAGGCACAGTGCTGGCTCATGTTCAGTTTGTTGTCCACCAGGACCCTCAGATCCTTTTCTGCAAAACTGCTTTGGTCCTTCAGCAGGTACTGATGCATGGAGTAGAAGTATATACTGATGCATGGAATTATTCCTCCCCCGGTGCAGCACTTGGCATTTCCCTTTGTTGAGCTGCATGAGGTTTCTGTTTCTGTCCATTGCTCCATCCTGTTGAGGTCCCTCTGAACAGCAGCACAACCATCTGGTGTATCAGATCCTCTTCTCAATTTTGTATCATCTGTAAACATGCTGAGAGTGAACTCTGTTGTATCATCCTGATCACTAAAGAAGTTTGTCAGCATGGAATTGCAGTCATCTGCACTGCTAGGTTGTTAGCTCTGTCTCCTACATTGTTCTGGTCCAAACCAGCTGGCACTGTATCAGCGCTAACCGTTGCATGCCAGTTGTCACTGGTCCTGGAATGGAGTCACGTGGCATTGATGAGGCCATAACACCTTAGCAGTGTCACTCAGTCACAGTCTTCCGGCAATTTGCTGAAAGGTTATATGTCTGTCTCTTCCTGTTCATGCTTTGCCCAAACCACCCTAGAGCCACTCCTCGTATTGTACTACAAACGTCCCCCTCTAAAGTGCTGCTTCTCAGCCCTCTCATTAACCCACAAATAGGGAAACAGTGAAGGGATGCAAAGTCCCAACAGAGTGACTGCTCCAGCAGATATCAGGGTGATGTAAGCCCCCCATGAGGACCAGGGCTGATGAACGTGAGGCTGCTCCTATCTGTCTATAGAGGATCTCATCCACTCAGTCCTCTTGGTCTGGTGACCTGTGGCAGACCCCCCACTATAGTGTTCTCTATCCCTGCCCTCCCTTTGATCCTGACCTATAAGCTTTCCGTAGGCTCCTCATCCATCCCCAGGCAGACCTGCATACACTCCACCTGGCCATTGAAATAGAGGGCATGATTCTATGTTATTGGATAACCTATGGGTAAAAATCAGGGGCCACACCAACAGAAGAAACCTCATGGTTGGTGTTTACTACAGCCTGCCTGATCAAGGGGAGCCTGTTGATGAAGCATTCTTACTTCAGCTACAGGAAGCATCATGCTTGCAGACTCTGATCGTGCTGGGGAATTAAATCACCCTGACATCTGTTGTAAAAGTGGCACAGCAAGCTGTAAGCAGTCCAGGAGATTCTTGGTGAGTAATAAGGATAATTTCTTAATCCAGGTGATAGACAGCCTTACTGGAGGAGAAGTGTTACTGACCTGTTGCATACCAACGGGGATGAACTAATTGGAACTGTCAAGATTGATGGCAGTGATTGGTGGCAGCCTGGACTACAATGATCACGCCCTAGTGGAGTTCACAATCTTGAGGGATATGGGCCAGGTAAAGACTACAGTCAGGATGCTTAATTTTAGGAGAGCAGACTTTCAGTTGTTTAAGGCATTGATGATTGGGACCCCTAGGAAACAGCGCTCGGAGGAAAAGGAGCTCAACAGAGCTGGCAGCTCTTGAAGGATGTTTTTCTTAGAGAGCAAGAGCTCTTCTTTCCCATATGTAAGAAAAAGAGTGAGGAAGGCAGGTGACAGGCATGCCTCAGTAAGGACCTCTTCATCAAACAGAATTGTAAGAAGGAAATACACAGGCAGCGTAACCAGGGATGTTTGTCCTGGGAAGAATATAGGGACGCTGCCCAGATGTGTAAGGATAGGATCAGAAAACCCAAGGCACAGCTGGAGCTGAATTTGGCCATGGATGCTATGAATAATAATAAGGGCTTCTACAGGTATGTTGGCCAGAAAAAGATTAAAGAGAATGCACCCCTACAATAAATAAGGCAGAAGAACTGGTGACAACCAACATAGAGAAGACTGAGATATTCAACAATTTTTTTGCCTCATTTTTTTAAAGGAAGTCTCTGTTCCCACATTTATCAAGCTTCTGAACCTCAAGGCAGGGACTGGGGGAATGAAGACTGTCCCATCACAAGAGGTCAGGTTCAAGACCCTCTGAGGACCCTGAACATACATAGGTCCATGGGACACAATGATATATATCTGAGGGTCCTGATGTAGCTGCAAGCCACTCTCCATCACATTTGAAAAGTTGTGGTAGTCAGGCAAAGTCCCCAGTGACTGGAGAAAGGGAAACATCACACTCATTTTTATAAAGGTTGAAAAGGAAGACCCTGGTAACTACTGACTAGTCAGCCACACCTCTGTGCCTGGTGAGATCATGGAACAGATCTTTCTGGAAGCTATGTCAAGACATATGGAAGACAGGGTGGTGATTAGAGACAGCCAGCATGGCTTCATCAAGGGCAAATCAATGCCTGACTAATCTAGGGGCCTTCTGTGGTGGAGTGACTGTATTGGTGGACAAGGAAAGAAAAACTGATGTCATCTACCTTGGCTCCTGTAACAGCTTTGAGCAACCTGATCTGGTGAAAGATGTCCCTTCCCACGGCAGAGTGGTTGGATAGATGATCTTTAAAGGTCCATTCCAACCCAAACTGTACTATGATCCTATGAGACATGGAAGGGGATGTAGTTGGGGACACAAGCACTCCATGTCAGAGCAGGGACTTCCTGGAGGGTCTGTGGTTGTGGTTGTGGGTGACCTGTGCTAGGGCAGGGGAAAACAGGGAAGAAGTCAGGAGCAGTGGAGGAAGATGAGCAAGAAACAAGGATTAGCAGAGAGAAAACATTGTGCACCAACCCCAGCCTCCTGCACCATCCTTCCAAACCAATCTATAGCAACACAAGGAAAGTCAGGAATAAGAAATAGGGAGGAAATGTGTTTTGCCTATACTGAGCCTGGGGAAGGAAGAGGAAAGGTATTTCTTTAAATGCTTGTTTAATCGCTTATGTTTCCTTTTTTTTCTCAATCCACAAATCAGTAATCATAAGTTTGTGCTAAATGGCAATAAACTAAATTACAAAACAAATTCCCTTAATCAAGACTGCTTTTCTTCTGTTTGGTCTAGGCTGAAGTGGCAAGATGGCCTGTGGCAGAGCATGGTGTTTGGCAATGAAATGGTAAATGAAAATGCTCTCCTGCATGCAGGCTGAGGACCTCACACCATATAGCTCCCCGTATTTTCTCGTACTGCTCTATGCTGCAGTGAGCATTTAGATGCCAGGTTGCTGCCTTTCCACACAAGGCAGACAATTGAGGTCTGCAGCGGCATCGCCCTCCTCTGTTAAAGGAGTAGCCCAGCACCCCATGGCAGGACGCCTTACCTAAGCCTGCACCAAGGGCAGACACCTATGCTGTCCTGCCACTGTTGCCATCACTGTCAAGTCCAAGGGCAGAGGGAAAACCTGAGGAGAGCACTGTGGGTGTAAATTCTGGTTATGTTGTTGGCAGGGGAGGAAAGAAGGAGAATCTCAAGCTTAGTGACACTGAGAATGGCACATACAGAGAGGAAAGATGCCTGGCTGAGGATGAACCTGCCATCACTGCAGCTTGACAGTCTCCCATGGCAACTCAGCAGAAAAGAAAGAAAAAAATCATCAGCTGATGGATTATGTCTGTGTAGCAACCAGCTATGCCTCAGAGCAAGATTCTGCCCCAAAGGGTATGTGGTGTGGTAACAGCAGAAACAGTCACACATGTGACAGTCGCATGTCCTGAACCAGATGGTTCCTATTGGGACCCCATGCATGGCTGCATGTCTGAGTGTTCGTGTCCTCTGCATGGGGAAAAAGAAGCCACGCTGCTTACAAAGATGACTACTGTATACACTGCTTACCCAACAAAACCCCATGCCTTCCACATTCCTGAAAGTAATAAATGCAGCCTTTATTACCAAATGTCATTTTAGTTATAAAGCATTATCTAGAGGAACTTGCCACTGTCACTCTTTTCTTGCATCTCCCATCTCCCATGACCCCAACTCAACCTAGGCATGCTAAAAAAAATGCTAAGACATGTAACTTTCTCTGCCCTACTTGTCTCCCATCCTGACACAAGCTTATTTTATCTGTTGAGTTTCTCTGAGGCTTTGCAGAGATCTGGAGCATGCTCCATTTCCAAGCCAGTCCTATCAGAGTTTGGCATAAACCATATTTAACCTATTATGCTGTGGTGGACACAAAATCTATACCTCATCTGACATTCAGGGTAAAAAAGAGCATCTTTTAATTCCTGTCATAGGACAGAATTTGGGTCCAGGTAACATGGCTTTGACAGTGGTCCTTCTACAAAATGCCATCACAGCTCCTCTGGGACGCTAGGTATCCCTTCTGTGCAACAGTTCACATTGCAGCTGTAAGTATGCCTGTTGGGATCACAGAAACCCTGCCTGACTACTTTTGTACCTGACAGGGCAGCAGTACGGCACCAAGAATATGTAGCAGACTGGCCATCACCCCTCCATTCTGCTGGAAAACATCCTCCACTTACAGCACCACTGGTTAGGTTTTCTCTTGCAGCACCACGTGCTCAGTCCACGTCCCATACAAAGCAGGCTACAGACAGCAAGGAATTCTGATTTGTACAAAATCCATCCCACAGCAAACATGACCCAAATTCACACCACCTCTCCTTGCCCACAGCTCTCTGCTGCTGCTATTCAGATGTTCTGGCTGGTACACTTGAGTCCAGGCCACTGCCATCCCACCGCTTTGAACATAGTCACTAGATTATTAGGGCCACCTAACTCTGAGAGCTCTCCTCTGTTTTTTCCCCAGCTTCTGTAATGGGTCCAGCTCACACCTTTTCAAACATGGCTGTGGACCTGGCCTTCTGATTAATGTAGTTATAGCAAAGATCCTAGGGCATACAGTGCACTGTGCCATGTGTACCCAGCTGCTAGGAAGGACTTCACAGAGACATCTGGTGATAAGGTCTGGAAAGCACCTAGGGAAGCACAGAGACTGATGGAGGGCATCCATCAATACGGGTTTGAAGTTCTTTTATTTAGAACCACAGGCTGACCCACTGCAACCCCCAGTGGCATTCTTGCAGAGGTGGCATTATTGACCTCAACTACATGAGGCAGCGGCTCAAGTAACAGAGGACCAGGGACAACCTTCAGGTCTTCTTGACTGTTTAAACTACTTGAAGCCTAACCTTCTCTCAGGGTAGGGCTGTGTTCTGGGGCTCCACAGGTTACATTGCATCCATAACGTCTGTGGTGGCTAGGACTTGTGAAGCAGCACAGCACCTATGTATTTATGTATTTATGTATCCTGCCCTGTTGCTTTCCCTCTGCTTTTGTAACTACTTTTCTTTCCTTTTAAATACGTCTTCTGAACACCAAAGTTTCATGCAGTAACCTCTGTAACAGGTTTATGTTGTCTGCTAATGTTGTTGCCTGGTGACTAAAGGATATTTAAGTGCCTGGGCAGACAGCATGAGTACAGAGGACAATGCAATATTGGCAAAGAATAACCAATAAGACTAGTGGTGACAAAACCCTAAGTGTGATCTGACTGTAACAAGGGAATGAAAAGCATTTTGTGAGAATTTTTGCTTGTGTAGAGCATAGAGAAGAAAAGAACAAAGATGTAACTGAAAAAGAGCAAGGCAAAGAAAGAGCAGAGAGAGAGGACAGCTGAAAACAAGCCCTGAAGCTGCAGCTCCTAGGAAGAGAGAGATGCTGTGGCTGTCACTGCACAATGCAGCGAGACAGAGCTAACAGACCCAGAGATGCAGCGAAGAGGTGGGAGGATGGAGGCAGGTACAGTTGATCAGGAAAGGAGGAGAGGAAAACTAGATCTATTTTTAGCTGCTGTTACAGTAAAAGAAAGTGAGCCAAGTGTTTGTTGCTCTAATGGATCTGGCCTCAAGGCAGACAGGCACAGATGGTCTTACACACTTCTCTGTCAGGAGATCCTATGGGGTCAGGAAGTCCAGGCCAAGCACCAAGGCACTGGAGGGCCTGATTCGGCTGTGGCTGCTCCTGCTGGAGCGGATCACCCCTCTGTTCAAGCCGTATGAGGCTCATAGGGCAGACATGGCACTCGTGGCACTGAGGCTCTGGTGTCAAGCCCGCCGGTTCGTGTTCACTGTCGAGCAGCCAGCTGGCTGAATCTCTCCTGTGAGATCCTGCAGGAGGATGACAGGGCCTAGCTGAAGGGAACATATGGACCATAGCTGTTACCAAATGTCCACATCATCCAAGATCGCATCAAGTAAGTGTTATCTGCCAAGATGTGGCACTTGAATCTCCTCCGTGAGACCTTTATTTGTAAATGGTATCTTTAAACTGCATGAATGTCAGAAGCTCTACCAAGGGTTTTACACAGTGTAGTGCCCACTTTCCCTTTGGAGATTTGTGCTATAAACTCCTTTAGCACTTTAGGTTTGTTTAGATCAGATTTTATTTCTCCTTTTTTCAAATAAGTGGCTAAAATGTTTAATTCTTTCAAATCTGACCAGCATTTTGCTGAGGTCTAGTTTCAGGTTGAACTCTCTAAATTTCTCTATCCCTCTTATGTGTTTTTGCATTGTGCTCCTTTTTGCTGCAGCTACATATTTAAAAAAAGCACACTACAAAGACTTCAGTCCCAGTCAGGTCTTTCAGTATACAGTGCATCTTTTTTCCCAGAACATTTCTTACAAAAGTATTTACTAGAGTGATTTTTCCTCTAGAAAGCATCATGAAGCATGATTCTTCCATACTGCACTTAAATTAATTAGCTTGCTGATTGTTTTGATCTATCTGATCTGACTGTATTGAGAGAGAAAATCTAATAAATTGAATAAATTTGCCAAAGAGATTTTTAGGTGATACATCTTCTGTGAAAAGATTGAAGTGTTTTTCCATCACTACTCTATTTTGTGCTTTCTATTTAGTCATCTGCATATCCAAATCAATTATCTTCTCCTGCAATTTATTTTGAAAGTTCTTCCATCTTTTCAATTTCAGCTATTTATGTCACATGCTGGAATCCTGTCTTTGTTTTTGGACTTACTGTTAATAGCACTTCTGTAGAAAACCTGTTTCACATCAATATCTTGCAAGCAATCTTCAATAAGATTTGTCTTAATGATTATTACAATTCAAAAATTGACTGGCAAAGATCAAGATAATTAGAATAACTATCAAAGATGATAGTTTATTTTTCCAATATTAGGCACCTACTTTGGGTGAAGTGAATCACCTATATCCCTTCATTGACTTCAAAAAGACTTTAGAGTGGTGAGCTGAGATTTTTATAATTGATGTTCGGATAACTAAATTAGGTAAACTGAATATCAGTATCTTTTGCACTGAGATTTCCATACATGGAAATCTTGTCCAGAATTTTTACTGAGTACACTGCTTTTAATTTTTTCAGTCCTGAAATTTTTGCTCCTAGAATATGTAATAAAACAGACCAATCTTATAGCTAACCTTGGCCATACAAACATTTCATTTGCCTTGTGTAGGTTATTCTTAATAACTCTTTTGTTTTTTTGGTACTTCATATTTGCAGAATAGATATCCACTTCAAATATGGAGATTATTCTCATCCAGAATGTTGCTCTGTTTTGTATTATATGTTACAGTTTATATATACTGCAAACTCCTTGTTCTACTTCCTTTGCTAGCCACTTTTTTGGGGTCATCTTAAATGGCGAAAATCCATGGCCTATAAAGAAGGCCAAGCTAATTAAAACCAAATTATGATAAGGAGCAGAATCGCACATAACTCATGGCAGTCTGTTCCAGGTTTGCTCGACTACCTTTGTATTTCATTGCACTGGAGTAAATAGGCACCCTTCTAATGCTTTTTGCAGCTAATGCCACAATTCTGGTGGTGTATGAAACTGCTTTTGGAAAATCATTGGTTTGAAATTACTTAAATAGCTCTTTGGTATCTTTTCCCACCTGCTTTGCCTAACTTGTCATTAGAGCATATACTCTCAGATAATCCTGTCTTTTTCACCAGTATATATGAGACAAAGAGCTGGATCAGTCATACCCACCAGGTCCTGTACAGATTTGATCCAATTATTTTTTTCTAAGCCATAAAGATCCTAGAAATATTTCTGATTTCAAATTTCAGTGGCTGAGTATTTCTGGCATTATTCTGTAGGAAAGTAACTCCCGAATACCGTTTTTCTTCCAATATTGTGATTCAACTGGTTTACCAAAGTTTTTCAGATGCACCCTTTCAACTGTTCTGCTCAGCACATGAGAGTTGGACTGACTGAGATGTTGCAGTAGGAAGTTATTTAAATGTATCTGAGAATAAAAGATATTTTTCCATTATATATTTCAGATTATGATAATAAACTGTAATGCTGGGCTAGAGAATCTAATTAATTAGAGACCTTAATAATAATCTCTGATATATAAAAGACATAAACCTGCTGATATCCTTTAGAAGTCTTCCATGGGCTTTCGTAAGTTCAGCATCAGGTAAAATCTTCAGAGACCAATTTAGAGAAAAAAGGAGGTACCAAATTGTAAAGAACTCTTTCACCCTGGATACCATACAGTCACTGGAGCACCACATGCCCTGAATAGTAGCACTAGCAGCATGGAAAAGAGCTATTCCCACAGAGCCTCTGGGCACCTTCGGGGTCTGCAGCAGGAACAGCTGAGCATCCCAAGCTGGGTGCTCTGGAAGGGGTTTTATCAGGCAGCTTTCACTCTGTCAGCTAAGGGCTTCCATACTCCTAGTGGAACGTCATTTGAGATTGTCAAAGCATGAGACCTCTCACCAGACTGTCTAATGGTTAGACTATATATCCTTATACTAGAATTAAGAAACCTGAAATGTTAATTTGTGTCTTATGCTTATTATAGTTGGTGCAGTTTGAATTCTTTTTTTTTTTCTTTTTTAGAATCTGCTGTGACTCTATAGAATACACAGCTCAAATGATTATTCCCTTCTTAGTCATTATATTTTGTTTGCAGTTCTCAGTTATAATTTTATGTAAAGTCTCTACTCTCTTTTTATTATATCACAATCCTCAGCCTGAGGATTGTATATACTTTATTAGGTAATATGATTTTGAAGACAATCTTTACCTTTCTCTAATAAAATTACTGTAACTTTACTTCTCTCTGCTGTATGTTTAAAAACAAGAGGGAGAAAGGAACTGAGAAAACTGCATCACACCATCCTTTTATTTCTTCTTTCTCATTCAAATACTTATATAGAATGACACATCTTTAAAAAAACCCACAAACCCAAACCCCAAATAGTCATAACAAAACACTGTCTTGTTTATATGTACAATATCCCTAGAGTCAGCTCTCTGCCCTGCCAAAAAAAAAAAAAANAAAAAACCACCCCCCCCCCAAAAAAAAAAAAAAAAAAAAAAAAAAAAAAAAAAAAAAAAATCAGCACTTTATCATTTGTAGCAACCTGCATGGACATGATCACATGATCAAAGGAATGGACCAAGACAATGATCTTCAGCATTCTGGGTGGCCATAAACAAAGCAAGATTGCATTTCTCAAGGTCAAAGAAGAAAAGTGGAATCTATTAGACTAATAATGCCTTTCTAGAAGTTGTTCTTTAACAGGCAAAGGGAGACAAAAATGCTCCTCGTGTTATCCTAAAAGATAAATTTAGGAAGGAATTTTTAGTGAGGTATATGAATTTCAGATCTTAACCTCAGATATATTCTGGCTTCTTTTCATATTAAACTGATAGAATTTGGAAAAAAAAACAACTTGATCTGTCTTTGCCTGTCATTCCTGAAACAGCAAAAGGGAAATAGTTTCAAAGTACTCTGTCAGCATCCACAGTTCAGCAGAATGTCACATCTGACATCTTACCTACCTCATGAGCATTTGTGCTATCTCTAGAAAGACCATTATGCTTCATCCTGCTCCAGACTTATCATATGATCAATTCAGCAGGGTCATTATAAGAGCTTCTGTTTGATTAAAACCTTTTTCAATCTTTATTTTATGAGGTCTTCAAAAGGTTAAGTCTGTGCTTTAGAAACAGCTTGGTGAGTTCTTTTCAGATTATCTGAGCAGGAATGAGAGAACAATTCCCTACCAATATTTTAAGAGCAGCCTTCTCCCAGCTCAGCTCTTTAATGAGAAAACCAGAAGTAAAACTTGAGATAGCCCAAGTTGTGAGTTGATGATTGAGTGACTAGAATTTTTTTTATCATGTGATCAGTACCAAACCTCTTCTTTTCCTTGACTGGTGCAGATTCCTAGATAACACTTGTGCCTTCTTTCCCCATCAAGCATCTTCAGAAGAAAATGTCAGCTGAGTTGCTAGATTGCTCCTGAACAAGTATGTATCACATGGGAGAAAGACTATATGGAAACAGCCAATGCATAGGTGGGCCAAGTTGTAGCAAAGATAGAACCTGCTATGTGACTAGGTCACAGCACCAGGAAGCAACATGTAATTGAGTGTGTCCTTGGGGTAAGCATATCTCCTAGGAATAACCCAGATGGCTCCAATGGTTTTTATCTTGTGTATACATAGGGTAGGCTGGCCAATATCATGCCTAGTACTGAAAAATCTCACATGTAAACAAGGAACACTGGGCTGTCTGGGAAAGATGAATGTTGGGAGCAGATGGTGGTGCTGTGGCTGCCATTCCACAGCCTCATTTATTTTCTGGTCCCCACAGAGCTAAGGCACTTTCTGTTTCCAGTGCTGGCAACTTACCCAATATCTTTTCATGAAAAATATGACAGGGTATTCCTTTTTATCTTGTACAAAGAAAGTGCCTTTTGTCAGGCACAATATTGCTGAAATAACCATGCAGTTGGCACAATAAATGGTGGGGTAGGTGTTCCTGTTGTCTATATTAGTAAATGAAATAGTGAGTGGAAATGGTCCTGAGTACTGTAACTGCATCATCTCTGTTGTTAATCATGGGACCCTATTACCCTCCCAACAATTCCTTTGTGTGTCTCAGGCTAGGGACCATTCCCAATAAGAAGGATCCATCACTGTGTTGTACAGAGTAAGGGCATAAAAAAGGTTGTGTAGTCAGGCAAAGAGGAGACCTTAACAGTAAGGCTGATAAGCGTTTCAATACATAAAGGAGGATTATAAAAAAAGGTGGAGAGACTTTTTGACAAGGCCTATAATGATAATAGAAGAGACAATGAAAGAGGGAAGGTTTAAATTGGACCTACGGAAGAGATGTTTTACACTGAAGGTGTAAAAGACAGTGGAACAGGTTGCCCAGAGAAGTTGTGGATGTCCCATCCTTGGAAATGTTGAAGCTCATGTTGGATGTGTTTTAAAGAAACCTGTTCTAGTGAAAGATGTCCCTGTCCATGGCAGGGGGGTTGGACGAGACGGGTTTTAAAGGTCCTTTCCAACATAAACTGTTCTAGGATTCTATGATAATCAAGTGATGAGCAATTAGCATGCAAACTCTTAATATTCGTTTTCCACCACAGACATTTTATTCTTAGTGTCTATCCACTGCATTTGATTCTAGTCCTTTCATAAATAGATTATTTGGAGATAAAAATGTAAGTTGTGTTTTCTCCAACTGAAATACAGTTATTGCTAATGAAACAAAGGAAGTATTTTCTATTGGAATTCATGAAACAGTCATATCAGTGTGTAGAAAATCATATGTTTCTCTTTTGACCTTGTCTTCTGAAACATGGAGAACTACCTAATATTCAGGGTTCTAATATTTTAATGAAATTGTTTGGAAGCTTACAAATCTCTAGTATTAGCATTTAAAAACAAACTAAAAGTTCCTTCTTCTTCTTCTTCTTCTTCTTCTTCTTCTTCTTCTTCTTCTTCTTCTTCTTCTGAAGAAGAAGAAGAAGAAGAAGAAGAAGAAGAAGAAGAAGAAGAAGAAGAAGAAGAAGAAGAAGAAGAAGAATTATTATATCTCAAAACATTAATTAGCTGCTGAGCTCCAAATAATGATGAAATTTAAAAATTTAGCTAAGAGCTAAAATTAATGTAATAACTCTGCATTACAGTGTTCAAAAATGTAAATAACCATGTGCTATTCTATTCATAAGAGAATTATTTTGGCTGCTTCTGAACCCGGTGCTATCTTCTGATACCAGCACTGTGCTTGTGAAAAGAATCAGTAAATCTGAGAATCCTGAAATCCCCACAGGAGAACAACATATGGCACTAAGTTTAGGTCTTCTCTAAGTATCATCTGCTTTAAGTATCTCAATTTTACAGGGAACCTTTCACAGACATCTAGCGATACAGACTTTTTTTTAAGACTAAAAATTGTGCTTAATCACTGTGAAGAAAAATTTAGGAATACTATGTGTAACATCTTGTGGTTTGCCATACAAGTGTAATACTGCAGCACCCAGAGTACTCTCTTTCATGTTGTATCATAGGTATGAATCTTCAACACACTGTGCAGTATATGCATCCTTAGTTGCTTGAACTCGTGTTGAATTTCATTCGAGTTTAACCCATACTTCAGCATTTATTCCCAGAGTACTGAAGACTCAGCACAGCAAGCTAAGGAAGAAATGTCAAGAGGTTCAATCAGTAGGAAGAGAGTTCATTTTAGTGTTGTAGCTGAAACCACTCAATAAACTTTCTCTTCTCTCAATTAATTTATTTTAGAAACCTATTTGAATTTGAATAAATATTCTAGTACTTAAAACACTTAATGTTTTGAAGACACTGTTGGAATGCAAATACATTCTCCCAGCACTGATGTGGTAGTCTCCATGATAAAATATTTCCTAACACAGACAAAGAGGCAAGTAGGTGGAATGGGATTTTCAAATGTACTGAGTCAGTCTAGGGCCTGTCAAAAATCAGTGGCAGCTACGTGCCTTAGTCAGTTAGCAGTGCTTTGAGATTCCCTAGTCCCTGCAGATCCAGTATGAAATTATACTACTTAGGTGTACTTCCTTTCACAAGTTACGAGTTTTGCCTGCTGGAAGGGCAAACGTCATCATGTATTTGTTTGCAGGGTTGAAGTAAAAGCTTTGAAACTTGTGGTGTAGTCACTCCATTTCATACAGTCACTCGTCTGTAGAAGGTCGAGGTTAACCTGTAGAAGGTGTAAGGTTAAGGCCAGAAAAGTACTCTGGAGGTCATCTCCTAGCTGAGAGATTATCCCACCCTGCTGCCACTCAGCCAAGAGGAAAGATGAGGAAGAATGACTCATCCTGAGGGTGTAACGGAGCCAGCATGGGGACTTTAGTTCTTGTCATATATCCCAAGACTCTGGCTCATTATCTACTAAAGAAAGGTTAGACCTGCCTGCCAAGATGCAGTTAGTGATATTGTCTATGATATTGTGAAGTGGACTGTTAACTTTGGGCATATCTAGCTAGTAGTTAGCATTTTATTTAGTATGGAGCTCTCTGGTCATAAATATAAAAATTATTCAAAGCTCCTAGAAGCTTTGACTTGTTGCAGAAACACTATAGATACCTTGTTTTTTAGTTATTGCATGGTGCTTTAGACTATGTATCCTTTTTTTTTTTTTCTTACAGATTTTGTCTTCCATTGGGATATTTCACTTTCAATTGTGTTTTCACTTGAAAACCCTCAATGGAAATAAGTTATTGCCCATAAAACGCTATCCACAAAACCCCTCCATTGTTCACAACCCTGTAAAACTTGCACCAGTTAAGTGGGTTATTATGTCTCATTCTTGTTAATATACAGTTTCAGAATTTGTACAAGACTACTTCTGGTCCCAGAAGTGCAAGACAAAAGTATTCATGATCCTTAGACAAAAGGTTTAATGCTCTTTAGGTTTAACTGAAAATGGATGAGTCTGTAGTCTATTTCAAGCATTCTAATGGGAACTAAACTGGCTTCCTTCTTCACTCTTGGTCTTGGAGTATTTGATCACTGCTTAATCTGTGTGCTTTCGCCTTTAGAAGGATTATGCTGCCCTTTCTAGCTGATATAGAGGACGGTTCTTTCAGACCTCAGAAAAGAGTCATTTCCAGGCTTCATGTCCCAGAGAGACAGATTGCTATGATCAACCATCTTCGTAAAAGTGAATCTGCTGAGTACCCAAAGGGCTATCATTCTGTAAATTTTTAAAACATTTTAAATAAATTTCTGCTGTTCATTTTTTCTAGTATAATACACCTTATAATTGATCCTACAGGTTAACAGCATCACAAAGTCATAATTTGATGTTGCAAATAAAATGTGTCACTTTTTCTTTCATAATGGCTGAATCTCATACACCAGGATGCAAGTGTTAATTCTGCTTGATAGTTTTAAGATGCTTGAGGGAAACAAGTAGAAAAAAAGATAGGTACACTCTACATAACAACAACAAATTCTTATATTCAGCTCTATAACTTGTTCTATTTAATGGAATTGAAATAACTTTTGGCAAGTATAATGTAGCATTTGTCTTTAAAATCAGACAATATTGAGCTGCAGAAAAGGACATATTATAGTTCTGCATTTTTAAAATACAAGATAGGAGTTAGTACTAAGGTATTTCTGTTAACTATAATTGCATATATTCTTTAATGTTTTAATGTAATTGATTACTCTTAATATAGTTCCTATTGGAACTAGCACACAAATAACAAATGATAGGCCAAACACAGTATTATATGCTTGTCGCATTTATGTCCAATGAGGTCTAAGTTCAAAGCAGTATTGCATTACAGTATTATGGAACTACAACAACACTTGTGCCACTGAGAGCAGCCCTGTGGAGAAGGACTTGGGGATACTAGGACGAAAAATTAGTCACGAGCCAGCAATGTGTGTTTGCAGCCCAGAAAGCCAATTGTATCCTGGGGTGCATCAAAAGAAGCATGGCCAACTGGTCAAGGGAGGTGATTGTCCCTCTCTACTCCTCTCTTCTGAGACCCTACCCGGAGTACTGAGTCCCTCTCTGAGGTCCCAGTGCAAGAAATATATATATCTCTTAGGCCAGGTCCAGAAGAGGTCCAAGAAAAAAGAGCAGAGTGCCGGAACAACTCTCCTATAAAGAAAGACAGGAGTTGGGGTTGTTCAGCATGGACAAGGCTCCCAGGAGACCTTATTGTAGCCTGTCAATATATAAGAAAAACAGAGAGAAACATTTTAGCAAAGCCTGTAGTCACAGGACAAGGGGAAATGGTTTTAAACTGAAGGAGGGTAGGTTTATGTTGGCCATAAGGAAGACATTTTTTACACTGAGGATGGTGAGGCACTGGAACAGGTTGCCCAGAGTTGTGGATGCCCCTGCATTGGAAGTGTTTAAGGTCAGGTTGGATGTGGTTTTGAGCAACCTAATCTAGTGAAAGATGTCCCTGTCCATGGCAGGAGGGTTGGACAAGATGATCTTCAAAGGTCCTTTCCAACCCGAATCATTCTATGATTCTATGAGGTTTTTTAAAACAACAAATATTAATAATAATACTATAATTGCTGTTATAGTGGTTATTATCAGAAATTTTGAAAAATATTCCATACGAAGTGTATAATGGTGGCACCTCCATATGCCTAAGGTGTTGTTGAAATCAGCAGATAAGTTTCATACCAACGCATTGCTGAAAACAAATTACTGAAATTATTTGCAGTGTAAAAATAGTCATTGCTATATTAACGCCTAAAAGAAATTTTCATCAAGAGAAAGCATATCAGCTTGGAGAAAAACTTTTTTTCTTTTGCTGACTTATAAAGACCTCTTCCTCAGTCCCTTTTCCCTTTTCCATTTTCCTTTTCCCTTTGCCTTTCATTTTCCTTCCTTCCTTCCTTCCTTCCTTCCTTCCTTCCTTCCTTCCTTCCTTCCAACTTTGGTTGTGGGAGATACCCCTAATCTAAGAAGCTGGAAAACACTGTCAAGCTTAACAGTTAAGCTTTCATATTGTACCTGAAGAAGTGGAAAGGTAGAACATGAAATACAGTGGGCATTAAAAACAAAAGACAATATCTGCAAGTTTAATAGAAAAGCAGAAAGATAATCAATCTGACTTTTTGAAATATAGTTTAACAAATTAGTATCATTAATAATCGACTACATCTTTAATTCTTTATATCTTACCCTCAAAATGATAATTCAGAATAACATTAGTGCTTTGAAATATATATATATATGTTTATTTTTTTTTCTGGAGATCTTGTATGCCAAGTTATCACTCATTTTAAATCAGATTCTTAAGCCACGACATTTCTTATGAAAACACTTTCACTAAATATCAGCAGCAATATCATATTACTGAAATGATAGCCAGTTCTTGCAGACAACTGCATGCCCATTAATCAGCAAAATGTACTGTAATCTTTCCAAACTGTAAGAAAAAAACACATGTACACCCAAAGGAGGAGACAAATACCATGCTTGTTTAAACTTCCTTTAGTAATTTTCTAAGAGATATCTAGCAAGAAAAGAAGATAGGATACTCTTTCTGTCTGTGTGTCTGTCTGAAACAGACTTGTGAAAATTGCTGAATCCTAGGTTTCTGTCCTGGTTTCAGCTGAGATCAAGTTAGTTTTATTCATAGTGTGGGAACAGTGTAGATAATATAGAGATGTTTTTGTTATATAGAGATGTTTTTGTTCTTGTTGAGCCACGCTCACACGGAGTCAAGGCCTTTTCTGCTTCTCACACTGCCCCACCAGCAGGATGGCTGGGGGTGCACAAGAACTTGTGAGGGGACACAGCCAGGATAACTCATCCCATCTGACCAAAAGGATATTCTGTAATATATGGCGTCATGCGCAGCTTATAAGGGGCTTTGGGAAGATGAAGTGAGGGGGAGAGTGGCAGCATTCAGAGTGATGGCGTTTGTCTTCCCAAGTCATCATTACACGTGACGGAGCCCTGCTTTCCTGGGGATTGCTGAACACCTGCCTGCCCATGGGAAGCGGGAAATGAATTCCTTGGCTTGCTTTGCTTGTGTGTGTGTCTTTTGCTTTACCTATTAAATTGCCTTTATCTCAACCCGTGAGTTTTCTTACTTTCCCTCTTCCGATTCTCTCCCCCATCCCACTGGGGGGGGGGCAGGGGGGGCGGGAGCCGGGGGGTGAGTGAACGAATGGTTGCATGGGGCATGGGGCTTAGTTGACAGTCGGGGCTAAACCAAGACAGTTTCACTGCAGTTATGTATCGAGATATATATAATCTTTAAAACCAGAAATTTTTATTGTTGAAAATCTCCTGACTATAAAGTATGCTAGAGTTTGAGCTTAGGTGCTGTTCTTCCTGTCATATACTGGTAATGCTTTTGTGAAGCTTTGAAGTTAGTGTACTAGAGTGTCAAGTGAACAGGTTAAGTTTTTAGTTCAGGTTCTGCAACATAGCTGCTTGATGAGCTCAAAGAAATCAATTCTACCTCTCTTATGCTAAAAAGTTCTCATCTGTAAAAGAAGTCTAAAGAGATGCTTCTTTCATTTATCTTTTTGAGAACAATTTTTTCTTCAAAATTTTTGAAAACTGGTATAAAATAGGTGATATCCATTGTGCTTCCACTATGTCCTTTTAAATTACTGATGCCAAAAGAATGAAGGGAGGCAGGTCTAGGAAGTTCCACCATTTTTCATTTATTAAGAATACTTATGTATAATTTTCAGGTTGCCAGTTAGGGCCAGATTCCCAGCATGGATGCCCACACTGATGAGAAAAGGGAAGGCTGTGGTGTTCATCACTTTAGAGCTAATTTTGGTAAATATGCTGCCAAAATACTAGTTCAGTAAAACTTTATGAACTCAGTACTTTTGCATAAATTTCTGTGGGCCATGTTATGAAAGATGTCAAACACAGACAAGTTCTCTATTTTAATCTTTTAATCTTTCATATATGAATTTTGATTTGTATCTAATATGTATAAAGATTACACTAAACAAATGAACAATATAATCTCATTTATTATGCTTCATTTTTTGTCAGTTCTCTGGTTAGGTAACTGAGACTTAACTTCAGTAAATGTACATGTGCTTTCAGACTTCTTCAAGTTCAGAGTGAATTACCTTAATTTAAAACTTTTTTTAATGTATCATACTTATTTTATGTCATGCTTATTCTAGGTTAAGAATGTGCATGATATGTTCCTATATTCTCACAGTTTAGTGGACTTTTAGGACCTTTAAAGTAATAATACTTCACTTTGTGTTTCATTTCTTAGTAAAGCCTTGTTAACAATCAAGATAGAAAGATTTAATTTTGCAGCCAGCTCTTTCATCTAATTAAATTTTGTTTGAAACAGTTAAGTATCATTGAGTTTTGAGAGGAAAAAAAATTAGGACAAAGTTACAGAAATTCCACATTCTGAAGAATTTTTCATTCCATTACTTTTATTTTAATTTGTCATCTTTTAGAATCATACACAGTTGTGGAAAACTGCTGTTAAAACTCTGCTGGGTTTCTCAGCTGCTACATGCCTATTGTACTTTTGTTCTGCAGAGATGCGAATAACATTCTTCAAAACAAAAGACAATAGGCTGAAAGATCTTACATCCCATGTTTATTAACTTCACTTTGACTCATTCTGTAGTTTTTATTTTTTTTTAGTGTTCCATCATTAGTACTGTCTCTAGTTTGGCATATTAATGCAAACATCACTAAGTAGAGTCCTAGAGTCCATTAGCTCGGTTATCCTCTTTAATGGTATTTTGTTCATTGAAAAATTTGAATTGAAGCAGAGTTTAACTGAATCAGAAATTAGCTGAAAGTTAGACAATTTGATTTCTGAGAGGTTGGGCTTGACAATAAGGTATGCCTTTTCTGGATTATGAGCAGTTACCAGGGTAATTCCTTTACTTTCAGTCCTAAAACTGAAAACCTGTCTGTAAGCTAATTTTGACATTGCATAATTAATTTATTGCTACATTTACAAAAAACTTCTCTAGGTCTACTTCTTTTTTTATATTCTGGAAAGTTCTTTAGAGGAAACTTGTTTCTCTTTTAATAGGATAGAAATCATAGAAATCAGTAGGGTTGTATCATAACTGAACTTGACCTCCTGCTTCAATGAGATTGTAGGGAAAGGAAAGGACCTTTATTATTATACAAATATGAAGCCTTTTTTTTTTTTTTTTTCAGAATAACACAATTTAATACCCCAATCCCAAATTACTTTTTTATCTTTGAGTCTTGTATCTCACTACAGTTAAGTAAACTGTAGTGAAATTAAATATAATGCATAGCTTGTTCAAAGCTCTTTGCTATAATTTTTATCCGTTGACATTTGCTGTCTTTTCTCATCTTCTTACTTTCACAGAATCACAGAATCACTTCATAAAAGAATTAAATGCTTCTAAATATAAAGATGTTCAAGATACATTACTTTCATAATATGTAACTCTTAGAAATGCCAAGAGAAGAAATGTTCAATATTCGTTACAAGGATTGAGTTTACATTTGCCCCATTTAGGAGCAGTAAAGCATAAAGGTAGCTAGAAGGAGGCAAGGAACTTATTTAAGTCCCCCAGTAAACACAAACATGGTCATGAATTAGACCTTATGAGTGAATTAATGGTAAAGAGCCTTGGAACAGATTACAATTTTCCACAGCCCTGTCAGAAGAACTCCATTCCTTAAGCTGTTTATGAAAGACTTTCTGTAACACAGAATGGAAGATGATAATCCTGTTTTTATGCACCATCTGATATAAATATTTACTTAAAATGCCAGTACAGTGAAATAGGCTATTTCTTCTATCCTCCAGAAACATTACATGACATTTTAATTAGGTAGATATACAGATGGATGCAAGGAAAAATTGATATTTGATTTTATTAAAATTAATTTAACACCATATAATTACCCTCCACATCAAACAAGAATGGGCTATTAATTTGGATAAGAAGACATTTACATAATAGAATTCCTTCCCAAGAAAATAAAACACCATGAAAATGCTCAAGTGAGCTATATAAACTACATAGATATGAATGTAAAACTGTAATTAAATTGAATTTATCATAAATCTGTTACATAATACAAGCATTATTGTTATGGTATAAATAATTAAACTAACTAAAAAATGTAGCTGGGCAACCAAGTATATATGAACTTATATACTTTATAAGAAAGGCTCAGGGCATCCAATGGAGAGAGAGGCAGCTGACTAAATTAGATGAACTAGATCATCTCTGTTAGTATAGATTTTACTTCTCTTCACTGGCTAGATAGGAATTACAAATGCTTGATTTATGAAGACAGAACTGATAACCCATGTTAAACAAATGAAATTTAGATGAAAAAAATACCTAAATTAGGCACCCTAGCTCTCATCAGGAGATCAGAGTACCCTGATAGGTTAAGATCTACAAGACAACATCAGAAAACATTTCCACTTAAGAACATGCCTTCCTATATGCTGAAAAAAGACCCCCCAAAAAACAAATCAAAGGTAAAACCTAAACCCAAAACTTATAAACAGTCACACACACAAACAAAAAACCCTACAAAAAAAGTTTTCACGTATAGATGATGCAAACAGAGGCCAGTTGGAGCTGAGTTATTCAAGTAGTTTCACCTGATGTTGTTGGACACAGTGAGATTCCTTGGGATAGTTATGGCAATACTCTTAAAAAAAAGTTGTTTATCTCACTAGCTCTCCAAGAGATGCATCATTTACCCTACTAACACATACATGTTCCTTAGTGGCTCATTACATCATAAAATGAATGCCTCTCAGAGTCAGAAAACTTACTGCCAGAAGATACTAATTTTTTTTTCTCCATGTATTTTATTACATGAAATTTAATTTTTATTCCTTGATATTTCAAGAGAGGTAAAACTCTGAATTTGTTAACTGAAGTGTAAAGTGTGAATTGATTTTTCTGTCTTCTTTTGAAGCTGAATTTCACAATAATGCTGTGTAAACGCTGTCTCAATAGAGGGGGTTCTTGACAAGGGTGAATCTTTCATTTCAAAGGCTCTTGTAAGAAAGGGTGTAACAGCCAACAACATTGCCAGCTTGTAAAATTGTGCAGTATAACTCACATTTTTGTTTCATTCAGCAATTTTTTCAGCACTTTATATCAGACACAGAAGAAATGGAAAATTAATTTTGAAAATTAGCCAATACTGAGTAATGCATGAAAATTCAGTCAAAATGTAGGAAGGTTATAACATACTAATATCTAATCTTTAAGTAATTCAATAACTAAAAAGGTAAGTTAGCAAATATTATCACATTACTTCTACCATGAGGTAATTTTGCAAGTTTCAGAAAACAACTTACAGTCTTTTGTTCTCAAAAAGCTCAATTACAAGCATATCTGGGATTGTGTATAAGTATATGTTTGCTTGGCTTGTTTTGAATTGACTGTAACATTGCGCAGAGTGAAAGATTAGTGAGTGCCCTGCCCTCACTAAGTCCTCCTGTGTGGAATTATCTTATTCTGACTTCAGTTGTTCCACCAAACCAATTGCAAGTTGCTCATGAGAAATTGCACTGGCAGTGATTCAGTTCTAGATTCCTTCAACATCCAGATATCCTGATGTGAATTAAAACCCAGCTAAGAAAATGGGCAAACAATATTTAGGAATTCCCTAGTCAACTTTTCTCTCACTTTCACGAAGAATCTTAAAATATCCTTTAGTTCCAGCAGAACTTACAGCATTTACACAATTCAAGCATCTGAAAAACACTTTCATTTTTCAAGTAAATCTCCAAAACAATATTTTGTGGCATAAGAGGCGGCAGTTCACTTCCTAGCTTCCTAAGCATTGTCAGGTTGTTTGCATTACTTCAGCAAAGGGGATGCCTACAGAATCACTTCTGATAAATCTCCTTGTCACATATGAAGGATCCAAAAGCTGAATACTGATGATTGAAAACATTTAATTCCTATTCAAGATGCTCATGCAAAGCTGCATTGGAAAGGAAGCTCTTCTCTTCAGAACAACTCTGAAGTCTTTCTCTTTGGGATTCATAGTTCACAGCACAGCTAAAAATTTACTTCAAATACAATGATAGGGAAGTAGTATGATGCCTTCTAGACATATTGATTTGGTCAACATGCACCAATGAATTGCATGCAGAATTTATCATCTATTTGTCAGTGCAAGGGAAGGGAGAACTATGAACATAAAGTGTTCTCCATTTTTGTCCATACACATGGTTTTCATCATCAAATCTGTGAAAGGGCATGTATCAGAACATGCATTATATGAGGTATTTGGGTAACAGAGGCACTTGCCACCTCAAGTATCTGAGGTGCTATCTGAGTTTTGGTCAGTTTTATTGAATTGTTAATAGACTTAGCTTGGTCAATTGGCATGGTTAGTAATTATCAAAATCAAATTCCCCACTCATTTGTTCTCAAGTGAGTGACTGTAACTGAAACAGCAGGTATTGGAGATTTTTGCCTGTATTCAGTTTCCAAAATAACATTCATAAAGCCTGAGAAGTAATCCTGTTGAACTGAACTCTCCTGTTGAATTAAGTACAACTCAATTTTTTGTAATAACTCTAATTCCTTGAAAAAGTAGTTAAATTCAATACAGTCAAGGTATGGATCAGATCACATGTGAAAAGTTATAGTATAGATGGCCACTTGTATATAGAAGTTAGTATTAAATATTTTATTACTAAACCATTAGTCATAATCCACTGAGCTCATAACAAGTCCATCACAGAACACTGTTAGAGAAATTTGATTGTCAATAAATGTAAAATTGCAGCTAGAAGTTTCAGGTATTTGAAAGCAATTCACATCATTGTTGAATAAATAGTGTTTCTCTCTCCTTGTGGATAATAATATATATTTACTTTGATTTTATGAACAGTTAATTATGTATCTGAGAGAATAGACAATACTCATTAAAAAACCCAATACCCAAAGCCACAATCATTCTTCCTAAAGAAAATTTATTTCTGTTACCCACTTTGGCATTACACCTACCAAATATCCTGTTTTATTTAGCTGAAAGTCAATGTATATATCTTGACTGAAAAAAAAAAAAGCAGATAAAATAGCTTCTGAAAAACAAAAAAGCATAAATATAGCTTTTAAATCCTGTACATTATTCTTCAGTAAACTCTCTCTGAACTGTGCACTGTACTCTTTGTTCATTTATTCTTCAGAATGACTGGATTTTTGTAAAGCATAATTGTCTATGCTAGAAACTTTAAGATTAAATCCTTACACAATGTTGGCTTCTCATCAGTTTTAGATGTTTATAGGAAAGTAAGCGAGAAGTTTGTTTACAGTTTTAATCTTAATTGTTTGTCAGTATATAAGTAAAGTTTGAATCACATCTCCCCATACTTGGAAAAATTAACTTGCTACATCTAAGGCCCATAATCATTTTAATCTAGTTTCAGTGAGTTAAACTTCTGACACTGACTTGTTTTATACCAAGAGAAATAAGCTGATGTTCCCTACAGTTTGCTCTGCTTCTTCAAGGGTTCTGAACAGAGCTCTTTTATACAAGACCCATAAACTAAGCCTTATTCCAGCTGGATGAGAAATACTTGGATGGGCTTTCAAACTCCTAACTGACAGCAGAATTTAAAGAGATACAGGAGTTCTGTAGCATCTGAAGTATGCTTCTCTTCCCACCAAAATGAAAAGTTTTCCACATTTCAATTCTCCCCATTTCTGCTTCACCTGTGGCTCAGATGGTTGTAGAAAACTTTCAAAGTAAATCAAAATCTTTCTAAAGGAAAAAAAAAAAAAAAAAGTTGTTACAGATGGCTTCCTAATTGAGGGTAGATTAAGTCTCCTTGATTCGATGTGAACAATAATTCATAAATTGAAAGAGTCTCTATTTATTCATGTAATTAATGGTAATCCAAATTGACTTTGAGTTAGAAGGTTGAAATTAATTAACAATCTGATATTTATTTGTTGGCATAGCTAAAATTCAAATTTGCCTCTAGAAAGGATATGATGTATTCAGTTCTAAGAGACACTTGAAACTATTAAGATAATTCAAGCAAAATATTGAATCATGATTGATAAGTATAATGACATCTGGCCCTGTAAAGACTGGAGTTGAAAATGATACCTTTAGTGCCTTTGCACTGGAACAGTTAGGAAATTTACTTATATTTAATGAAAGCGAAAGTGTTTTTCTGAGGCATTTCTAAGCCAACCTGCTTCCAAACTTCTGGACAAAACCAGACAGTCATTTAAACAAACATATGTAGTAAAGCACTAATTTCAGTCTTCTTTTACATCCACTTTCAGTCTTACCTGAGAGTATTAACTTTTTTTTTCCCCCATTTCCTGACATCTTTTTCCTCCTTTTTCTAGGTCATAAAAACATCTTTCCAAAAGAACTATGTTTCTTGCATTGAATCTTTTATATGAAACTGCAATTGCAGAATCATCTCTAATTAGCTAATGTGAAATCCCATGGAAGCATATGATATGTAAGTAAAATCTTTATTCGCAACAAAGATATCATAGTGAAGATTGGACTTTCAATAATGAGATGTAAAAATGCAACTGTATATGTCTGGTAGCAAAGATTTAAATTACATATTGTAGTAATCCAAAAGCTTCTTACTTTATTTCATATCACATAAATAGTTACATTAACCTCAGGTAGATGGATATATACATACTCATTTCATATCCAGCTAAGTCTTCCGCAAGAGTATTGCAAAGAAAATATATATAGACAAATATTTTTTTAAAAATTCCATATTTTGTCTATTTTGGCTGTTGGAAGAAAAAGGGAGAAGATGTAGGACTGAGTGTTAAATTTTTGTACCAAGTGTGATCCAAATAGTCTATGAAACAGCTGAGAAATTAGAAACTGAAAAACATGGTTTATAATGGAAATGTTAAATGGACCTTAGCTTGATCATTACAGTTCTAGTGAATGTTGCTGCAACCCAGGGTATATTTCTGTAAGTTGAACTGCTCTGTATGGCAGGTTCCTATAACCATAACACAAGGTATACTAATGGGCTAACTTCAAGAGCTTGTTATGTAATGAATTACTAATCCATTATTTATAAAACTTTTAATTAAGTCGATTCTAAAAAAAAGACAGATAATCATTAATTTTCACCAAATAATTTGCCATTGTCTAGCTCAGAATGAAACTATAGTCAAGATAAAAGACAAAATTATTCTCACCTTCCACCATTAAAGCAACCTTTCATAGAAGAACTAATGACTAAAACATAATAGTCCAGATTCTGACAGTGAGTAGCTCATGGCACAAAAAAGTCTGGGCATTTCATTTTGGCAATATTTGTGGAAGACTGTTCACTTAGCACTGAAACAACAGAGCCAATGCAGAAATTCTACACACAAAAGGTAATATACTCCCATGCACCAATACATTCTTACAGACATGCTTATTTTTGTAGAAGTAAAATGAAATAAGAAAAAAAAATCTTTAATCCTTTTAAATCACGTTGCAAAATGATATTTCGCTAAACATAAATCATATACAGGAAATTATATAAATAGCTCATTTAGAATGTTAAAATATATTGCTGTGCAGAGTTAAATAATTGTTTTCCTTCTTGGTAGATAGGTTTTACGCCTATATATTTTTATATAAAACGATAGGTACAGACCTGGTCTACTGCATCTCACTATACATACATATCAGTGAGCTAGGCTGTGATTCTTTTCAGCACTATTTAGAAGATATGGCATTGATAGATGAACAGAAAAATTGCCATTTTGAGTTGACCTCATTCTTCTAGAACAAGTCTGCTTTAAGGACAGCTAGATTACTGTCCAAATTAGTCACTGTCAGAATGCAATAAGCTTTGAGAAGTTTGACTTAAGCTCCAAGATGCACATAAGTTATCTTTTTTAAAGATGAGGAATTCCAAAATTAATCTTTATATTTTTTTTAACTCTCAGAAAGTAATATAGTATGTCTGTAAGTTGTGGGTAGTTATACCCCAAGGTTTTTATTGTCTTTTAGAGGGAATGTTTTGGTTTAAAGAAAGCAGGAGAACAATTTTGCAATACAGATCTGACTAAATAGACCCTTGTGAGCAAACATGAAAGAGTTCTTAATAGCGACAGAAAATCTGGAACTTTCCCTGAATCTTGAAAACCAAACTTTTAATGCGATAGAGCCAAATTCTACATTGACTGTAAATCACTATTTTCCATAGAGAGTATCATTCACAAATGAATTTGAGATTTTTTAATTTAGACATAGAGAAGGGTCTGAATATTGAATCATCCACATCCCACATGAATTACTTTAGAAGGCAAATATGGCAACATTTTCATTTCTAATCTAATGAGTATTAAAATATTTTTAGTGAACTAAAAATGGCTAAATGAAGGAAATGATAGACTATTTCAACTCTTTACATTCTCAGAAGTAGGAAAACTAGGTTAATATCTATTCAGAGAGATGAAAAACAAGTTTGAATCTGACTTTTTCAAGAAGTGGCCTCCCTGCTGTATGTAAGATGGACACAGCTGTATGCACTAATCACACCTCTCAAAGTTCATGCATACTGAGGTCTAACTGTGACATGTGTTAACCAGTTTGTCATTTTTCAGTCACCAGAAATGTCCTCATGATGTGGGTCACTATCCCTAACCTGGTTCCCCATAGGTCAGTCTCAGGACCTCACTGAAGCAATAGTCACTCTGCCTTGCCCAGACATTATCTTGCAGATCTTTCCCAGTCTTCTTTTTCATGTACAAACACTTCCACAGTTTTCCTCATCCCTCAAGGCAGAAAGGTAGACAAATAAGGACTAGGTACTTCCGAGTTTATAACAAATTTTGATATTTAAAGTTTGGATGTGACATCTGGAAGTTTTCTCCTGGCACCTGTTTCCTAGGATGGCATTAGACACTTATGTTTCAGTGGCTGAATTCCATTCTGTTCCTTTGTGAAAATTTAGTCCTCAATTTGATATATATGTTTTCAGAAAGTATGTTTTTATTCTTGTACAACAAGATCACGTAAGGTAGTTTTATTTACATGATGCATTTTAAAACACATTCTGCATTTTAATTGATTTTTAATTTTTTATTTAAACCATAAGTAGAATATTTATCTTGTAATATGTAAGAAAAATTCTTTGTAAAGAAAAAAAGGGACTCAAAATAGAAAAAAATTATTAGAATTATTTATACAGATGTGTATAGCCCTTTCTTGGTTAAAAAAACAATTTGCTGTATAGATGGTGTGTGTTTCATATGTATTGTTTAATGGAGATGTTTTTGGCGTAGCACAGAGATGTGTAGCAGAAATATTGAAACTGATACATATGAAAGATGAATGGAAATGTGTGTGTGAAAATATAAAAAAAACAGTAGCACAAGAATTAAAAGAATGGCCTATATTGATAATCATGGACACCCTTCACAGATGTCTAAAATAGGTCAGATAAAGTGTGCCCTGAAATAATTTTTTTCTCATCTTTGATTATATGGATGACATATGCTGACTAGCTCAGATATAAATGTACCTAAAATTAGGCAATATGAATCTCACTGTGTCTAATTAACGATAAAGCACAGTGACTGCAGGGGAGCATGAAATGCAGTTTGGGCTCCCTTCATCCTTGCTTGTCTACTGAGACTCCACCTCGTGAGGCCTGTTCCCGCATTGCTTCCTCTGAGATAAATAACCCACCTCTGTTTAATTTCTTCCCATCAGTCCCAGCATTTTCTATCTCTGCACCTAAATGTGGTACTTGTGATTATGTTACCCAGGTCTTATACTACCTCAGCCTTAAATATCATTACTGACATGGTCACTGAGGCACTGCCGGCCTTGCGAGACTGGTCCTGAAAAGTCCCCAGTACTGCTCTCCACTATCTGGGGAGCCTGGTTGTCTCTTGCAGAACTCGCCTTTAACCATTAGTGAAAGCCAGTCAACCTCATGGTTCTATCTGTATCCTGCTTCCTCCTAGTGGTCTTGCATGGTATAGGTTGAGGTGGCCCAGATGCTTAGCTTAAAACCACATCTGTCTCCTCTTCAACTTTGAGTGAGGTGAACCAGTTTCACAGTAGTAAGCCTTTAGGTGAAGCAGGAGACCTCTTGATGCCAGAAGTCAGCAGCTTCCATTCTTCACTTTGCCCACAGGTTGCATTACTGTTATACTGGGGATGGGCAGTGCCTGTGTCTCCACTGCAGCTGGGCTCCACAGCTCTTCAAGCTGTTGCATCCCTGAGAAGATCCTATTTCTCTTTCATGCTCTCTGATGATACTGTAGAGCCTGCTCACTTTCTCCTGTAACTTCTCCACTTAACAATGCAGCTCTTCAAAGACAACACACAAAAGACATTCTGCAGGACAGAGGCCCATCTCTCCTGGCATTAGAGGCCCCAGGCACTCCCTGCAGCCTGGGACAGGCAGGGCTGCACCCACCATCTGAAGCTCCGTCTGTGTCAAAACCTCTGGCCCAGCAGGGACAGCTGTTCGAACATCTGCTGGTTACTTGTTATGTCCAACAGTTTTTCCTGTTGCACTCAGTAGTTTCTCATGGTCTGTTCTGTTAGCTAAACCTCATGCCAGGGCCTGGTCATCTGCATGCTTACCTTGGTAACGTTAAGCTGAAAGTATGCCAGATTCATACACTTCTTTGTAAAATATTAATTAATAGCCTCAGCAATTTCAATTTATCTGCTATTTATTCCAGTAAAATTGTTCATTTGGTATTAATGTGAATATCACCTCATGAGCCCTGGGGTTTTCTTTCATTGCAGCTTAATTTTAACTCAATTTTTAATTTACCTTCAATAGCTTTCACATTATTTAAATCATCAGCCTGTATACATATAATAAAGAAAAAAAAATCTATTTAAATCCTGAAATGATCTGAGAGGTCAGCTCCTGAAAAATTATATTCAGGGGAACTGGAGACAATGATAAAAAATAATAACTTTGTAGTCTTTAAACTGTTGTAGTTAATTTAGTGAACTTTTGGTTAATCACAGAGACTGGAACAGATAATTGGAATACATATAGTTAGTTTTATTTAAACAGGAGTTACTTTTCTTGGTCTTTAAATGGTAATTGCTTTTACTTTTAGCCAATAAACATGATAAATACCTATATTGTACTCTCAGGCAATGACATCATATATATATAATTATACATGTGTATATCATATTTATAAATCAATGAGAATACTTCATGTTGACTGTTCCTGATAACTGAATGCTGGAGGCTGACATCCGAAGAAGGAAAAGCATGAGAATAAAGGGTTTTTATTTATGATCAAAAACCTGTAATGCCACGGTAGAAAATTGATGCATTTCTGAAGAGACAATTATATTACAGTACTGAGTCAACTAACTGGCTAGCCTTAAATCTAATATTGTTACCAAATTCATCTTGGATACAGTAAATCAATTTAATATCCTGCTTCAATTATGTTACATTTTACTGTTGGCTGGTATATATTTTTTACAAAATCCTCATGCAAAAATCTTTAACTTTGGTGTCAAGTTGCTAAACTACATGACTCACAGACTCAGACTACCACAAGTAGTGCAATAACAAGTATTATTAATTTATTGTTCCTTTTCACAATCATATCTATCTGTCCTTTGTCTTAAACCACTGAGAGATTTTCACTTCTGTTTTAAGGAAAAAAAGAGTTCATGTGGAGTTTTTGACTTTTGCTAAATGATATAGTATCAGATTGTGATAATCATCAGGCCTCATTATTGTGAATGAATTACAGAAACCTAGTTGGTGAATACATCAGAGTTATATTAACAGAAATGGCTCCAGCTGTACCTTGGATTAAGAGAAGCAGAGAACATGACAGGAGGTGTAGCATGGCTGTGGTTTTCATCCAAACTCAATAAATCTTTCACACAAACTCAGACTGCTTATCAAGTTTACCTAGATCACTTTCCTCTGTATGAATGCTTTGGTGCAAAGGGAATACCATGTCTGCATATTTCCCTGAGCTGGGAATTACTGTTCCATGAACTATAAAGCTTTTAAAAGCATATTTCTTCCTCTTTCACTGTCCTCCAAAGTAAAGGAGTCATGGTAGATGTGGGTAAAGATTTGGAGAAGAAACAAAGTTTGAGAAATACAAATTCCAGAAAATCACTGATGACATGCAAAAGTTCGACTGTTTTAAAATGTAATTAGTATCTCTTGAATAAGCCCTGTGGATTAAAAGATTCCTTCCTCCTTCCTATAGCACATTACTGTGTATTCTACAAATTGAATCAATTCATATCTATTAGGCAGGTGATCTCTGACAATCCTACTTCAGAAAAAAGTCCCAATATGGTCTCCTGAAATTTTTAATCTCCTGGATATAGCAGTGCCCATGCTGAAAATTGGTGATTTCTCCAGATGCATTGTTTAACTATGATAATGATTATAGGACAAGGGCAAGGATATCGCCTAGCTAATTTTTTAACTGTTACCATGCTCTTGAAAGCCGAAGATCAGAGCGCTGGAAATGTTTACTTGTCAAATAGGATTTTCTGCAACTCCAACTGTGAGCTCTCTACAATGTGCTGAAAAGACTGATTTTGATTGCTTTTCTTTAAAAGCTTTTTGAGCAGGTGGACCTGGTTTTAAAGGTCCTTCAAGGTTGCACAAAAAAGGTCTTAGAGAGGTTGTACTGTTGATTCTTCAGGAATCCAGCACTGTGTTCTCTTGTTTATCTCATACTGAGGTTTCTCAGTGTTAATCAGAAGATGTGGACTCTTGTGATTGTTTAAAGATGGTAGCTTCACAGGGCTTCTCTTTCACCTAGCAGGTCACTACATCAGCTTATAGATATTGACTCATAACATTCATATCACTCTGGGGCCAAAAGTAGCAGTCATCATGTAAGCTAAGCATTAGAGATTTTTTGGTAGGACAATCCCTAAACACTAAAATTCTTTCTGTCCTCCAGTCCAAAACACCCCGAATATGCTAAACTTGTGTATGTGCTACCCAGACTATCCTGAGGACAAGGATATATGCACAGAACTGGATGCTTTATATTTTCTTTTCTTTCTGGGTTTAAGGGAAGTTACTACATTTTTGTTTGGTTTGTAATATGTGACTGAAGCCTTTGAACTTTTTATACAATAAATATTTTTTAATGGAAACTAAAATTAATAAATAATTACCTATGATGGGGAAGTTGATTCCTCCCTAAAATAAAGTACAAACATGTGTAGCTTAAATCTGTAAAGTATTCCCGGTAGGATGATGTTATGCCCAAGGCGTCATATACATTGAACAATGATTGATTTTCTCCTGCTTCATTTTGCCTATTGTAAAACCAGTCAATCTTACAAAAGTGAGAGAAAAACAGATAAAATAAATAAAGAAACCAGGAATGAGAAAAGCTGGAAATATTAAAATGCATGGCAGATTAATGTTTAAGCAGACAGAGTTTATGGAACCTTTCTCAACAGTATTTATGACTATAAAGCGGCCTTAGATGTTGTATGCTGTTTCTATATCTGTAAAATGTCTTTATTATTTATATAGTAATTCTACAGACAAGTCAACATCGGTACATTTTTGGGATGCACGACTCCCAGCCATCAAACAAAGCTGTATACTATTTAGGAAGAAGGGTAATCGGCCATTTCAATAATATTTCATGTAGCAACATACACCAATAAGGATAACTGTATTTTATCTGATCTGTTTTGCAGGTTTAAATGCCCTTGGATGTTTAAGACAAGATTAGAAGTAAATACTGTCATGCTAGGTTTCATGAGCCTATGAAAATGAAATCAGATGTCAGCACAAATGCTCGTAAGTTAACAGTGTCCAGTTCTAAAAAAATGTAGGAAGAACCATACCTGGTCTCATTCTCTAAAGATCTTAAATAGAGTCATTAAAGAAGAAGGAAAGACTGACAGTTTATTTCAAAACCTAGTTTAGTTCTTGAATGTCAACATCAATGACCTGCCTATTTAACTAAATTGGTTGAAAACATTTTGAAATAACAAATTGATTCTTTTCTATCCTAAGAAGTCTAGATAAAATTTCATCTATTGTTATGTTGCTTAACCTTTATATATAGCAAAAGTATGATTTTCATTAGAAAAAAAGCATAACACTATTCCCCATATTAATATATGTTCTCCACCAAAGTATTAGTGTAAGATAAATCTTTTTTATATGAGTGCACTTATCTCCACAGTGGCTTCTGGAAAGACATACTTTATTTGAGGTGAAGACTACAGTCTTAAAAACCNTTTTTTTTTTTTTTTAATATCATCCCTCCCATAGGATGCATGTACAAAGCTTACACTTTTATTCAGGACCTGTAACGGATTGTCCTGAACTAGGCAAAAAAGACTTGCTCTAATCCATAGCAACAGGGTAATAAATCAACTAGACCCTCCAGATGTAACATATAATGGCAGGAAACTAAAAATAATCTAGAATGCAGAAAGCTAATTTCAGAGTTGCCCAGGTAATGAAAAAATAGTTTTTTGTTATTTTTTTCCATCCTGCACAATTATGGAATCTGTGCGGGGTAACAGTACAAGAGAGAAAACTTGACTAGCCTATGCTAAAATAGATCTGTTGTCTATTACACTTTCAGCTGGTAATGTTTAGTTTGCAACCAAAACTGATCTGGAAGTGGCAGGAATGGCATTTATAGTCTTTACAGTTCCTGTAATTTTTATCTGTGAGAGATTTTAATTATCCTGAAGTGATTTACTGTGCTTCTGGATGACAGGAGGATGTTTCTTCTGGACTTCTTTCTGCCTTACCTCTGTGTTATGCGCAGCATTTAAAAAACTCCTTAAATCCTAGAGGTGTATGAAGGTTCAGGTAAAGCCTGAAATGTGTGTTGGACTGCATCACCTTTCCTCTCATATCTTCAAAAGTTTCTACTAATTCTGTTTAAAATATCTTGAAATGTTGTACTCTTGCCCACTGCACTCCATCCTTTCCCCTTACTATCATGAGGCCTTTGTATGTAAGGAGCCATCCTTCCGTCTTCATCAGTACTTTATTAGGTGTCTGCAGGGGAAAAATGACTCAGGTAGAATGTAATGATTTTTTCATGTTTTTATATATATGTATCTTGACATTTTCCTTTAAAATATAGGGAAGAAACTCTTCAATAAAATGACCAACAAAAAACCCCAAACAAATAGAGGTGAATCAATATTAATAGAATGATACATATTAATAAATTATAGCCTCATTTTTTCAAATAAACTGTGAAATTTTAACTGCATTAATAGTCTCTTTGAATTCAATACAGAAATTACATGTCATGAATAAGTGTTTTAAACATTAATGGACAGGTGCAATCCTAAGTAGTGATTACACTAGCTTTAACAGATATGTTAACAGAAGCTGTGATTATTTTGTAAATAATCATAATAATTATAAAAATCTACTGAAAATATATCCCATTTAAGTCACAAACTGTTGGACAAATGCCAAGATTTCTAGGAAAAACCCCTCTGTCACCTCTTCTATTGCATTAGAATAAAAAGAGTTAATTCACTGAGAAGTTGTAAAGAATATTCAATAATGCCTTGAAATGTAAAATATGTTTGGAAAAATATGCAAAATGATAAAATTAATCAGTGAATATGAAATTTTTTCATGATGTATTTATCTACTAATTTTCTGGTTATTCAAGTTGCAATGTTTTCCATTTTCATGAAAACTGTGTGTCCAAATTTACATAATTAAATTGCATGGTAAGAGTGAGGACAAATTACATTAGATTTTCAAGGGATGCATGTTTCCAAACAATACATTTATTGGTTTGTACTTTTGTATGTTTTCTGATTTTTACACATAATCTTCAGATTTTTGGGTTGTTACTTGAATAGAACTGAACTCCTGAAGATTGTGAGACTGCCAGTCAAAATTAGTGACAAAATTTAAAATGTGATTGACAAGAATATATTTTTTTCAGATGTATATGAATTAGAAAAAAAAAAAAATCCCCTTTAAAAGTTTTAGTTGCATTTACGTAATCCATAAAGTGGACCTCAGATGTCAGTCTTTTTTATCTGAAACAGAAGACAACATACTTGAAAATTCTTCTGAACTACTCACTTGCAATATAATGATAACAAGAATTTCCAGAAAATATAGAACTTTTTTGAAAAATTGTCTTATAAATTTATCAGAAATATCTCTTCCATCCCTTCCTCCTCTTTCCATAATTTCCTTCTCCAGTAGTACTCAACTCCTGGATTTCGACATTTTCCAATGTGAAATCCAGTAACTAAATTTATAGCAGCTGGAAAAACCCCAGTCATGTTCTTGTGACCTCCAAAATGAGAGACAATAGAGAGAAACTGAAACAGAAGACATCACATATCAGAACATAAGCAGAACAAAATCTGTATCCAATATGGAAATTAATAGCAGATGTCATTTTATTCAGCTTATTTTATAATTTTTCTATACACCTTTTCATTGAAATTGATAAATAACAGGAGTTATTGAAACTAAGTTATTAACATTTCCCTAAGTTTCTTAAAACTAAGGAAATAACTTAAAGGAGAGAATATTTGATGGTGATAGCAATTCTGCCATTCACAATTGGTGATAATGTGCATACAGGAAGTTAAGGCCCTTTCTTTCTGGGAGGAAGAAACTCGTCCTTTTTTTGTGTTGCTTTATTTTGAATACTATTGGATTCATCCATGGAAGCAGATAAACTTCTGTAGTGTGATGTAAAATGATTAATTTTGGAGATGTTGAGAATATGGGGGGAGGGGTTGGGTATTCAAACAGTAGGATCATTATTTGTCATCCTAATGCAAAGTCAGTTGGGGAAGATAGGGAAGACAGAGAGTTTGTCTCTTGCTTTTAGATCAAGCTGGTGCAACTTTCAGTTGCATTAAAGGAGAACTTCACCTACAAGGAACAATGAGGAAATTTGGGTAGCACTCCTCTACCTACTTAGACATTTTAGACAACTATTGAACAACACTGAATTCATTTGTTGACTATAGACCAAGAATAGAATATGTGTAGAGTGATTGAGGATTCTGTTGATTTTAACTTTGTAAACTTGACAACAAGATCCCTCAGGAAAATAGCCATGAGTTGCTGAAATTGCTTTAAACATTATCTTTCCATGGCTACTGTGTTTCTCAGGACATATGTAGAAGGGGAAAAAACCCTTCTGGGCTCAGCAGATATGCATTATCAGTAAATATATATGTGTGTATATATATTTTTTTAATAGACAATTGGAGAGGAGAAAAGAAAGGGAGAAATGTATATGCCTTTCACAGTAGGAAGAGTCTTCAACTTTTGGATTTTTCAGGAAGAAATTAAAGGGGGGAAAAAAGGTATGAAATATACCAAGTGGAAACCTTCCCCAGGAAAATGAGTACAAATACCCTCTCTTGGACTGATCAGTCTTTCACAAGCTAGAGGCTGAATCTTACCAGGCCTCATGAGATTATTCTGCCTCCACCACTGTAGCCTGAAAGCTTTCTACCTAAGGGCTCACTGGATATTTTTTCTTNCTTTCTTCCTAAGGGGTTCCTTGGTTTTTTTTTTTTTTTTTTTTTTTTTTTTTTAGATAGTGTTCATTTATATTGTACACTATGCTCCTGGCTGTTGTACTGACCTTTGAATTTGTGTTTTCTGGTAGAAAATACAATCTGAAATCAGATTAAATAGTCAAGTTCTTGTAATTATTCTGGTTCTCAAGAGCTTGGGTCTTATTTCAATTTTAATCTGTCTGACTTGGGGAAAGCAGGTGTATGCTTTCTGGGCTTGGTCTCACTTCAGTTCATGGTGTCTACAGAGAGAGAACCCCTCTCATAAATAATGTGAGAGCCTTGCCTATGGGCAGCTCAGGCCCCATTGGAGGGTGTGGTATTGGCTTCTGCAAGAAATAAATGAGCTGCCAGAAATCTTAACTTTTGAGACCATTTGGTGTATTATTGTTCAATTAGAATCCAGGAATAGCATCATCACAGATCTGTAATGATGTAACTTTTGTTACTGTTTGCTTCTTTCAGAATATTTTGAAAATGTAAATAAAGTGTTACATGTTATATAACAAAACTCATTGGTTTGCTTCTTTCAATGTTATATCTTCAAATATACAAGGTCTAGGGATATCCAAGAGCATGAGAAAATCTTTACATTGATTTAAAACCAAAATTACTAGACTACATTGTATTGAGGAAAAAATTGTAAACACAACGGAATGATACTGAAAATTCAGGAAGAGTCTAAGTAAAATAAAAGAACAGCTTATGATTTTTCAAATGAAAGTCCATTTTAAAAAAATGCTTAAGGCTTTTGATATTTACCTCAATTGGTTTTTTAGTACCATGCTTTTTGCCATTCTAGATTATTTTTGCAACACAAAATGCTGTTTTTAAGAAAACTTGTGAAACAAAAGAACTGATGTTTTTGTAAGCCATCATTTTTTTATTATCAACTACAAAATGTGTCTCATATTCCTCTAATGGGCATGTCCTTTTTTCGGGGATTCCTCAAAATTTACATGTACTGTTGTTTGCAAAGTCTCCCACTTGTTTTTGCCAACTTCTTGTCTTTCTCACAAACATATTTTAGGTCTCATTCTTACAGCTACTTCTGACAAATACAGACTGGCAACAGTATTATGTTGCACTAGTCAATTTAGTTAGATGCCAAGCTGCATTTCTTCAGATCTGCTGTCATCTGTCTCTCCAAGCTCTCCAGAAAGAGATGCTTACATTGAGCAGGGGAAAAAAAAAAAAAAAAAAAAAAAAAAAAAAGGAAGTAAGCAAGCTTAGCTGCTATTGCAATAAAAGCTAGACAGTTTGTTTCTATAAATATTATATTCCTTACAGTAAATATTCAGATGTGGGTTTTTTTAAGAGATCTAGTGTCAAAATCTGAAATGTAACAGCAAAGAAATTCTTTACTGCAAGAAGAAGCATGAAAAATGCAGTAAATCTTGCAGGTTCTTTTCTGCTTTCTAGTACTCTCTTTTATAATGAATCTCTCTTTTCTCTTCCATTTCCATTCATCATAGCTACATTTGTAAAGCTCTGCTCATGTGTTTAATTGGTTTTAGCAATCCATGGAACATCTGTGTCAGTCTCTGATTTTCTTTTAGGTGTTGAGCTTTTTTTCCTCCCTTTGTGTGATAATCATTTTGTGTGGTGTTTAAGCCAACAATCCAGTTTCACTCAGTTCTTCAGTGAATACTCTAATGCAATTTTGGATAATTTTACCTCTAAGTTTCATCATATGAAACTTATATGATCATAAAAAACAAAGCATAAAAAGCAGGATGGATCCTGCTTTTAATAATCTTTCTAAGACAACAGTTGCTGTTGAATGTGGTCTTCAAGAAGCTGGCTATAGTTCTTCAAGGTTGTTTGCAAGAACCTAGCTATGACATTTTACATGTATTGGCAATAAAAAGGTGACAGAAGCTATTTTGCCCAAATGTAGTAATAGTTGGGAGATGAAAGCCATAGCTCACACTTAATTGTGAACATGCCCAATTAAAGCTTTTTTTGAGAGAATTAGCTGCAATAAATTGTCATTGAGTAATGGCATATTATTGTCTCAGTGTCTACGTAAGCTTTATTAGTCATCATTTGATTACCTATCTTTCTAGAGTTTACAAAAATGCTCCTGTTATTCCTATTTAGTCTTCGTGTTTATAGACATTCTTTCTTGCTAAATCTTCCCTTCTGGCCCAGTCAACACCCATACATTGCAGAAATTCTATGTCTGATCTAGTCATTGTCTTCCTGATGCTTCCCCTCCACCCCTAATTTTGAGAGGCAGCTGATTATCTCCTTACTCCATATATTACATTTCATTGTGTTTTGCACCCACTTTGTTCATTTAAACCAATATCTTTCTTCTTATTTTCATTTTAGAGAACATATACACTGCTCTGAACTTTTAAATGAATCTTGCAACTTGCTTTGAAAATATTCTGAATATCTGAATTCTAGGGAAAAAAAAATGATCAATTTAACCTATTCATGTTAAAAGGGCTATATAGATCTGCATTAAGTGGATAAATTGTAGTTAACATATAATTTAATTTTTCTTAATTTCTTGTCTGCCATCCAGGAATGGCATAGTATTCTCTGAGGAGAGGAACAAGGATATACATTTTGGTCTCAATTTTCATTCTGTTATTTACTGGGAGAAATAAAATATAGCATCAACTTCATGATTACTTGCTTTACATGTCTCAATAGGGCTCACAGCTATATCAAAAGAAAGAAAAGCTGCCAAAAAAATCTAACTCCTGACTCCTTTAATTTTTTTTTAATTAGCAAATTTATTTAAGACTTAAATAATCATGGTATATAAATCACTTTTTAAAAACACCCATTTTTAAAAATGGGTTATGCCATATTACAGTGATCATTCCACTGTTAAAATCTCAGAGAAATAGTTTATGTTCACTAAATTAATACTATGGAAATTAAAAATTTAGAGCAATAGAAAATCAGTAATTAGTTAGTATTATGTGCTGTTTCTAATGTGACCAATAAGTAGATGGAAAGAAAAAAAAACCCACACAAAAAAAACCCCAAACCAAAACTGTAGATATAATGACATTCTGGGAAGCAAGTGTGGTTTGCTTGTAATGTAGCTGAATAATTGTCTTTAATTGTCTTTTCCATTGTGAGTTTCTAATTTTGAGAAACAATATACAATAATTTTGAACGATATGTTCCATTTGTTCTGTTCCTCTGTTCCTCAATCAATCTCTTCAAGGAGCTATTGGGAAGTCTTCCCATTTTAATCACTACATTTTCAAATAAATTCTTGAATAAGCAAAGAATGGATTTGATAGAGATGACGATGCCGTACAGAAGGATGAATTCTGTCAGATCAGTTCCTAGTGAGACTGCTTTACCAGTTTGTGAATAATTAATTTCACTCTTTTACCAGTTTGTGAATATTAATTTGTCTAGAACTCTTGGTAACTGCCACTTTGAGAGTTTTACAGTCATTTAGAGAATGGATGGGAAAAGAGAAAATATTATCTATTAATAAATCAAGAGAACTTCCAACAGTTACAGTATATGCTTAGTAATAATTCTTGAAACAGTTCTTATGAAGAGTGAGCATGATTATTTGTTCCTCAAAAAAGTGTTATGATGAAGGCAAAAGTTGTAGTGTAATTTTATCTTGTTGGGATAAAAGAATTTAATACATATCAAAACTGAACAAGCTTCAACAAATATCTTATTGCTTACCTGCCAATGGCTGCTTTAATCGTGGAAATATCCTCACACCCTATGAAACTGACTATAGCTTAAAATAGACTGATAATCTGTAATATTTATGTGGAAGCTGTAAACATTTCTCATATATTCCTCCTTTTCCCTCTGAACCAGAATTCATATATATATTGAGAAAATTATCTGTTTCAGATTTGGTGAAAAATAAACAAAATTAACATATATTTGTCAAGATACTGAAGAAGAGATTGCTAGTATTAAGCACATGTTTATACAATCAATTCATCTTTAAGAAGAATAAGTTTATAAATTTTGCTGGTGTCTATATCTTGCATAAATCATTAGCTTACATAAGCAGTGAGGATTTTATTCAGGTGCCCATACATAGGATCTAGTCCTAAGACATTCTCCTAGGTCTCCAGCTGCCAGTTCAAAAAAGGCATGAGTTATCTGTATGTCCTTTATTATATGTTACTCTGGGGCATCCAAACAGGTATCTGTGCTCTAGCTGTCCACCTTAGCCTCCCTTGTGGCTTCAAATTCAGCTTTCTAAAAGGTTTATGGAGTTTTCTGAGAGATTCCTATGGGGCCAGTAATCTGACACAAGACTAGAGGATACTCACAACACTCTGGAGTGGCAGCTATAAGCTGGGTGAGATACTGTAGGGAACCTAAAATGACTCCAGAAAACATTGTTTAGGAAGCTGAATCAAGTTCCACTTCCCTATTGCATGGACATCCACAAGACCTAAAAGATATCACCATGAACAGACCCACGTTTAGATGTCATCATCTCAAATGCTCAAATACTGAAGCTTGAAGCTGAATTAGTTGTATATCATCACATTATGTGCCAGACTGTGAAGATGCAAACTGACATTTCTTCATTCTAGCAAAGCTCCAGTCCTTCCAGCAGGGAGTAAAAGGCTCGCCTTATTGCATTGTCTTGTATTAATGACTGTCCTCATGCCCTGCCAAAAGCTCTCCCACAACAGTTTTACTTCGTAATAAGAAAAATTGACTCTATGAAGTTATAGCTCCTAGCTGGAAAAAATATCCTTTCCACAGATACTTTGAATAATTTTTGCACATATTAGGAAATAATTGTAACTTTCTATCAAATTATTTAGAATGGCTAGAATTCATGCACTTGCTTTCTAAATTTGTGATCCAAGATTTTCTTGTTAGGGAATAACCTTAATTCTATCAATTTCCATCGGTGCTGTGATGGGCTGTTGTCAAAGGTGTCACCGAAACCACTTTTCTCTGACACAGAGTTCCAAATATGTTTTGCAAGAACTGATCAGGAAATTGAATTTTTATGAGGTTTTTTTGTTTGTCTGTTTTTTAGAAAAATAATATTCTTGCTTAGAATGACATGGCAAAGTCAAGAATTCAATACTGAAAATCCTCAATATTTAATTATGAAAAGTTTATTTATAAACACAATTGCATTTGTAGGACATGTATTATATAACAGCAGTAAAACTAATCCAACAATTCAGTTGAATTTGTTGGTAGTAGTGGTGGGATGAAACAACATTGCAGGGCTAACAATTGTATCATCAGTATTGCATCAAACCCAGAGATTTTTCTGTCTCTTTCTGGATTTGGAGACAATTGATTTCCCAAACAGTGTAAGTCACGTAACCCAAGTGTTTGGAATGCCATGGATGATATGCAGAAGACATGAATGTCATGGAAATGTGCTTTTCAAGCCAGGCTTCCTGGGGCTTTCAGAGCAGTCCAGTTTCAGCTAAGCTTCCAGCTCTGTGTGCTTTCCAGGCTCCCTCTTTCCTTAGCAATCTCTACAAGAACAGAAAGGGCAGCAATAGACTGCAGAAACTGCAATTCTGTGGTCTGCACCCACAAAAACTGAGAAATGGCAGAAAGTTCCAAGTACTATATAAATTTTTTGTTGGTTTGTTTGCTTGGGTTTTTGTTTGTTTGTTTGTTTGGGGTTTTTTTTGTTTGGTTGTTGTTTTTGTGTTTTTTTTTTCCCCCGCTTGGAAAATTTAAAGTATTCATAATTGACAAGAAAGAAAAGAAAGAAAAGTTGTTTTATGCTATTGAAAATTATGCTGGCTAACTTTAGAGGTGACTAAAAAAGGTTCACAGAAGGTTAAAAGTTCTTGCTTTTCCTCTCTATTTTCAGAGAGAACTTGTCTTTGAGCTTGTGCATGGCAGAACTTGGTAGGCAGTCTTTTTCAGGAAAGTTTCCCAACACAGCTTTTGGGAGCATTCCAGCTAAAGGAATGACATTCAAAAATTGGCAAATTCTCACTGGCCTTATATACATAATACTTTAAATAGAGCTAATTCTTAGTGAAATTACTGGAAGCCAAAGGATTTTGCACATCAAAAGTTTAAGACTTTTCCTGACTTGGAGGAATATATAGTTTGTCCTAGAGGGAAGACCTTTAATCGATACTGCTAAGCATACCATGTTTTTGATTGTTTAAAACTATACATGGAAGCCATAGAAAGGCATAGCGTAATGAATTTAAAACCCATAATTTGGACATACTTCCTTTTCAAGACAGGGATGCAAAGTGACTATATAATTCAGACCTTTGCTTCCTCCACATTGCCCAAATTTTTAACAGTATAAAGGACATCCTGTGCACATTTTTCAATGCAAATCCTCATGCGTCTGCTGGTATCCTACCCTTTCACTGACATATTGTTCTAGTTTTGCCATTAACATCTCTAAAAAGAGGTGGTGTTTATCCTTTCCTGATAAAATGTCAAGCATACTGGCTGCACTTTCACGTTGAGGGAAAGATTTTTATCCAAGTTCCTTCTTCTGCAATCATTATTTTGTCTTCATTTCTAGCACTGCATCCAATCAAAAGGCAGACACCTGGTTTTCAGTTTCTCTTCATCTAGCTTATAACTACTCTGAAATAATTTGCAATCTATGGCATATCATTTTAAACTGTGAGGTAACTAATTAGCAATTCTAAATGGAAAGGGAACTGGAAGCAGAAAGCTAACCTCCCACAATAAATATGCCTGACAATTTGTGAAAATCAGAGCATATAGCACTCATGAATAAATGTGGTGAAAAGGCAGAATATGTACATTTGACATTTGGAACAAAAACCATCTCATTATCAAGGCAGTCAACCACTCATAATTCTGATACTCAGACCATTGTATATTGAGTGAGCTTATTTAGTGAGTTCATTAAGACATCAGAAAACCTGCAGCTAGAAAACTTCTCTTAGAAATACTTCTTAACTAAGTTAATAGCAACATTCCTTTAAACTTGCTGGGAAAACTAGGTGTTGTGANCTCTGTGTGAGCACTGCTCAGCAATAACAAAAATATCTCGGTATTATCAACACTATTTCCACCACAAATCCAAAACATAGCCCCATACTAGCTACTATGAAGAAAATTAACTCTGCCACAGTCAAAACCATCTCACTAGAATAAATAAAATAGTTCCAGGCCAGATCATAGGAGGAGCTATGCCTCAGTGGCAGGCTCTCAATGATCTCTATTTCTTTTCAATACAGTTAAAAATCTTAGTTGCTTTTATTTTCTACTGAACAGATGTTTTCAGTGAATGGCTACACTGATGCACATGATTTATTTCCCTGAAACAAATTCAGGATGAAAGTAATTTTCATCATTTCCTCTAATTTGCATTATATTTTGTTTGTCTGTTCCAACATATTCTAGTCATTGGTGGTCTAAGTGACTGATTTCAGCAGCCCAATGATAAAGGTAGCTGGCTGAGAACTCCTGCAGGATTTTATGTAAATATTAATGATCATAGTTTCCAGGGCTAACAGGCAGCAGGGTATCATAAAAACACAAAATGTTTGTGAAGCATCCCTAGAGATCATTTAGGATAACTTGCTATTCAAAGCAGTGCTGGCTTCTAAGTTAAATCAGGTTGCTCTGAGACTTGTCCAGCCAAGTTCTGAGTATCTCTGAGGGTAGTTATTCTGATGCCATTTTGCACAACTTGCTCCAGTGCTTAAACACTCTCAGCACAAAGAGTTTTTTTCTTACAACCAGTCAGGATTTCGCTTGCTGAAACTTGTTACTGTTGCATCTTGCTATTCACTGTGCATTGCTGGGGCATGTCTGGCTCCTTCTCCTCTGTAGTCCCCCATCAGTGGAAGTCCACAGTAAGATCTCCCTCAGCCTTCTTTTCTCCAGGCTAAAGAAATCAATTTCACTCAGCCTCAAACTAGGTATTGTTTGCCCAAGCCCCAAATCACCACAATGATTAGCTCCAGCTTGCCTTGTATTGTGGGATGTGAAAGTTCAGGGGGAAAAAAACAAACTTCCCTCAACTTTTCCCTTTACTGTTGTTGGTAACCCAGCATGGTTATGTCTAAGGTCTATTGTAAGATTTACCACATCTTCAGCAGCTGACTCATGTTCACCTTGTTTTCTGCCAGGGCCCCTGGCTCCTTTTTTTTTTTTTTTTATTCATTCAAGCTTTGTACACCCCACCCCCCCTAGTCTCACTCTAGGATGTAACCCTGTTGTCAACATCACATATCATGGGTGTGATGGGAACTCAAAGCTACATAACAGAGCTGGGGAAGTTTAGAGCAGCCCAAGAAGTACAGAGTAAAATGGTCAGGTCAAGCCAACTCTTGCTTCTCTTCTATCCCAGCAATCCCACACATGTTGCAAGACCTGGAGCTTTTACAGAGTTTAGCTGATGTAGTAAGGTTAACTCATGTTTTTGCTCCGACTCATTAGTGTGCACCCCTTGTTATGGCTGAACATTTAAAAAAACAGATAAAGTAACTTGTCACAATAAAAGTCACATAACTACTGCTTTTGTGTGTCCCCTGACCAAAGGCCTCTAAAAAGAGCTGCAGACACAGAATGTCTACATATCTCATCAACAGTTCAGCTTTCACTCTAACATACAAACACCCTTACTTCAGTCTTTTCAGTGTGTGCCTATGACACTAATATCATCAGTAAGAAAACTGAACATGTATTAATACAATCCATGTGTTAGATATCAATATGAGTCAGCAGCTCAGCTCATGAACCATAGCTGACTCAAGCTAATAGAAGAACATGTATGATGCATACATGATGCATACACGAGTATGCTTTTCAGAGTAAATTAAATAAATAATTAAATAAAAAAGTTCTTAATAGGCAATTCAAGTACTTCTTGCAACACAGCTGCAAATACTGCCAACCAGATGTAAAAAAGGCACAAATGATGATGTGGAGTCCAGAAATAGTGTGCCTGCCAAACAGCTGAATAGAGAGGAATACAATTGCTCTCAGTAGCAAGACAAAGAGAAGACAGTATTCACTGTTGTTGTCACTATAGGCTGCTATGAGCTGATGCCCCTGTCTTCCATTTTGATACATTTAATTCCTATATTTTAGTAATTCTATTTTCATAAGCTGACACTTCTGGTGGTTGGTGATTGTACAACATTAACAGGGCCAAAGCAGTCTGTATGTACTTACAACGTCTGAGTATGATCACAGATGTGGGGGCTGATTGCTACTTTTTATTATTTTACTATGAAGCCATGCATGTAACACGCACAGATACCCTGTTCTCTCATACTGAAGTCTCAGAGGGTACAGGATTCATCTACCAAATGTGGAAATTCATTTGTCCTTTTTCCAGGCAGTCAGCAAAGTCAGTAGGCACTTTGGTGGCTTGATTTGTGTTGTTCTAAAATAGATGTCTAAAATAAATCAAAGGACTCATGACCTGGGATTGCTTATTTTTCCTCATTGACTATAAACTAAGCTTAAGATGACTAGTCTAAATGTAGATACCCACGCAGTAAACACCTAATTACCTGAGATGAAGTCCACACAGCGTCTATGACCACTAGTGAATAATACACGAGTACCAAATGATTAAGTATAAGAACCTTAATTCTCAACAGTATTCTTATTTGATGAAAGGCATTGATTCCTGTTGAGATTTTTTTGTTTTAACTGTTGTTGGGGAATCTTAAATCTCGGCAGTGAAATGCTGAACGGAATGGGATTTTTTCACTGATTTTTAAAGGCATGAATTTCTAAGTGTCTGATTCTCTTTTAACCAAAATCTTACATGGTTGTCTACAGCTGGGCAATGCGGGTGCTCAGTGCTATGCTTGGCATTTGTCAACAGTACACGTCTACACTGTAAGTGTACAAAAGCGTGAGGCAGTGGAAAATAATGCTCTGATATTCTCTGGATTTTTTTCCCAGGGCCACATAAGGGTTTTTTTTTCTGATCTACTCTCCCCATGGTTACTCAACCTTGAGATTACTTTCTTGCAAAGATGTAGCAGGCTGACAGTACTGCCTAATTTCAATTTTTATTACCTTCCTGTAACTTTTAATGAGAATTTAAACCCTTAAATGTCAGATTTTAGGGCATATTTAGACAAGGTTAATGATCTAGTCTGGAGTTATTTTCTGATGAGTAAGAAAATGGTGAAGAGCAGCCAGTTTGCCCTGTTCCCAGAAGAACCAGCATTGCAATTGGACCTCTAGTTATTTCAAAAGCAAAGAAGGTCCTTTGGGGTTATATTATTATCACTTTTACTGACAGGACAGCAGAATGGTTATACTAATGCACCAACTTTATATATGACAAAAGCTATAATAATTTTGAGTGTGACTATTCCAAAACCCTAGGCAGGAGATCATCCTGGTTTACTTCAATTCTATGTGGGAGACAAAGAAAGAATAAGGACCTGAGGGGTTAAAGGAAGAAGTCTCTATCTAGACTCTCATATTGGTGCACGTGGGAACTGTGACTGCCCAGCAGACCTACTTAAAGAAGCAGAGGTCAGTCACATGATTGTATGACTGCTTAACGATAAGTGGTATTAACTGCATTTCAGATCTGTCTTGTTACACAACTGTATCTGATACAGTTTATTAATCAAGGAAGACTAAGCCGATAGCTATATCTGTTGTCATGCATGTCTGTTTTTGCACAAATCTGCCTGCCACATATAACTGTGTCTCATTTTTTATATATCAGCCAGATGCCACTATTTAAGAAGTTTATGACTGCACTATATTTAAAGAATTGTTTCCTCAGTCCAAGTTTGGAGACACTGCTTAAGCAGACCTAAGGCATAAAATAAAGCCATTTGTCATAATTGTTTGAACTGACATGAAAAAATTTTAACATAGACCCAAGCAAATATAAAAATAAATTTTAGCTACCTGACCAACTCAGAAAACTAAAGTGACAAAGGCAAATGCTATGCTCACATGTACATATTAATTGTAGGCATTTTGACTTAAAAATACCTTTTTTTCAGCAATATTGATAAGTGTTCCCTTCCCCTTGGGCATCCTAATCTAAAAAGCTTTCCAGAAAGTACATAAGGTAAGGGCTTTCTTTCTCAGACTGAGTAGAAGTCACTCTGGTTGCACAGCATTAATGTTCCTTGTACTGAATAGGACACTTACGCAGGATGAGTAGATTTTCCATGGAAGTCTCATTTGTTCTGGATAAGACTTCAAAACCAAGGTGCTAAGTAATCTGAAGACAAGACTCTTTTGGTGGTGCTTCTCTAAGAAGGTCAGACTTCACCTGTGATGTGGAGCTAGATCTAGTGGGCATGGAGCAGCACAGGTGATACATGTTGGGAATTTTTATGGTATGCCTTGAGGTGAATTAAACACACGTTTGTGCTTAAATATAAATATAAAATAATGAACAATGCATTGGGCAGAGTCCTACTGCCATAAGCGGTTCTATAAGGAGATTAGGAAGATGTGTCACAAGTCAATTTTTTATATACACTTGCACTAGCACCAATCCCACAGCCAGTTGCATGAGACACCTTGGCCCAGCCTTGAGTTCGTCCCCCAGTCCAGCTCTGCTGCCCAAAGGTGGTCCCTGAGCACACGCATTCCAGGATGTCTACAACACAATGCTGTCACTGTTTCTTATCTCATCACCAAGGGAAACTTCACTCCCTTACAGGGAGTCCTTCTGTCTCTGGTTTTCTTGCTTCCAGCAACTTTAAGTCCATCTGCAATTGGGCCTTCTTGCCTTCCATTGCCAGATCATTCCTCGCTCACAAATTACAGCTGCTGAGCACTTACAATTTGAATTTTCCCATCATACAAATAGCTGAACATCGGATTTATAAATTAAGATGAGGTAGAGGGAACCACTGTCCAGCCATAGCCACCAGGTATAACTTCATTTTTCAGCACCAGTGAGACTAATTTGGAAGAAGAGCCAAAATTAGTGATTTGATAGATGTTATTTCAATGTTCAACGCTACTTCTGTGTTCAATGTTATTTCATATGCTATTTCAAGGGAAATATTAGCTATGTAGATGCTGCTATCTCTCTCAATTTAATCCCATATACTTTTATTGAAGTGAAAACAGAACAGGGTTATTTCTGCCGTAGAGCAGACAATAAGAATACTAAAAATGAGCACACACACTACCACCACCAGTCCCTTTAAATTGTTACAGTGTTATAGTACATTACATCTATTTCTTATCAAATAAGTATGTGATGCTTTTCTAGAAATACATTCTAACCACATCGCAGTATTGGTTGCATTACAGGGATAGAAGCAGTATTTTACAGCCTCTACTTATATAGAAATTGAACTATATTACCTGAAGAAAGCCCATTTCAGTTTATAAATCATACTTGTGATTTTATATTGCCCATGGAAAATACATTGTTTTCCAAAAGCAAAGCAGCATTGTATTTCTAGATGCAGAAGACAACACATGTGAAGGTTCCAAGAAGAAACTTCTGCAACTTTGCTTCTGAAGAAACTTCTTCAGAAGTTTCTCAGCCTGTACTGCAGAGAATGTGATATGGCCAACAGGATGGAGAGATAGCAAATTGCTTATTTAAAAGTATAATAAGTATAACTACATGAAGTACATTGTTGCAAACAGTGCAACCATGAGCAACTCCTTGACATAAATGGAGTTGCAAGAAAGAATAACCAACATGACTAAGATCAGAAATAGGCCCAGTAAATGAAATTTAGATGTGTGTTTTATGGTTGGCTTTGGTTTTGATTTCTAAATGTGGTGGTTTGATCTTGTCTGGCTGCCAGGTGCCCACCAAGCTGCTCTATCACTCCCTCTACTCAGTATAACACGGGGAGAAAATATGAATAAAAGCTCATGAGTCAAGCTAAGGGCAGGGAGATCACTTGCCAATTACCTCAATGGGAAAACCAGACTCAGCTTAGGGAAATTAATTTCATGTATTGCCAATGAATAACAGAGTGGTATAATGAGAAACAAGAACAAAGCTAAAAGCACCTTCCCACCATCTCTCCCTTCTTCCTGGGCTCAATTTCAGCCATGATTCTTCTATTTCCTCCACCCAAATAATATAGGTAATTAGGGCATGGGGTTTGCAGTTAGTTCATGACACATTGTCACTGCCACTCCTTCCTTCCTCTTCACGCTCTTGCCCTGCTACAGAATGGCATCCCTCCCATGGCATACAGTCCTTCATCAACTTCTCCAACATGATTCCTTCCCATGGGCGGCAGTTCTTCATGAACTGCTCCAGAGTGTGTCCTCTGCAGGGTCACAGGTCCTGCATTCGCCTCTCTTCACAGGCTGTAGCTCCTGCCAGGACCCTGCTCTGGCATGGGGTCCTCCACAGGTTGCAATGTGGATATCTGCTTCTCAATGGTCCTTCATGGACTGCCGGAGGACCACCTGCATAGCCATGGTCTTCTCCACAGGCTGCAAGGGAATCTCTGCTCTGGCACCTGCAGCACCTCCTCCTCCTTCTTCACTGACCTTGGTGCTTGCAGAGTTGTTTCTCTCACATGTTCTCACTCCTCTCTCCCAGCTGCTGTTGCACAGCATTTTTTACCCTTTCTTACATATGTTATCACAGAGTCATTACCAACACTGCTGACTGGCTCAGATTTGGCCAGTGGCAGGTCTGTTTTGGAGTCTGCTGAAACTGGCTTTGTCAGACATGGGGACATAAACCAAATACACTAAACCAGTTTGTGTTTTTCTGAACATATTTTATTTAGTTTCTTGAAATTTGCATGCTAATATGTCATTCAATATCATGAATTATTGAGAGAGCTGGAACTGTTTAGCCTAGAGAAGAGAAAGCTCAGGGGTGATGTGTACAATGTGTACAATGTGTAAAAATACCTGAAAAGAGGGTGCAGAAAGGACAGAGGACCAATTTTCTGTGGTGCCCACTGGCAGGACAAGAGGCAATGGGGACAAACTGAAACACAGGAGGTTTTGTCTGAACACCAGAAAACATTTTTTTACTGTGAGAGTGAGCACTGTCACAGGTTGCCCAGAGCAGTTGCGGAGTCTCCATCCTTGTGGATATTCAAAAGTTGTCTGGCCACAGTCATGGGCAACTGATTCTAGGTGGCCCTGCTTGAGCAGAGGGGTTGGATCTGATGATCTCCAGAGGTCCCTTACAAACTCAACCATTCAAAATAATAATTTATAATGAATATATTACATGCTAGAGAAGAAGATATAATCCATCAAAAGTATAGCTACTTTTATTTATTTAGAGGAGCACTATTGGGAAAATTATACTACAAATTAAAAGCTTAATTTTAAAATGATACTAAGAACAATTATATTAATTTTCTCACATGATTTTTACTAAACTATTAAAGATTTTTTTTTAATATAAAGATTTTTTCTTTGATATCAGCATGGAGATACAGCAGAAAAGTATCCATTACTGTAAATGTTCTGGATGTTTATTAAAACAGAGATTATTACTGAGCATGTTCTTTTTAGGTCCCTAAGCTCCAGATGCTGTTATTATTACAACAACTCTTTCCCTATTTCTATTGCAGTAATTACTGAAATATTAAAACCTATATACTAGATATAGACACATCTCCCTATATAAATATATACTGCATTATCCACTGCTTTTAAAATTCCTGGAGTTAACAGTAGGCATATGAACAGAGATTGAAGCTACCACAGTATATAACTATAGCTAGTATATAATTAGTGTAATGTGATATATAAACATAATTTGGGTTCTCTTACCTACAGTTATGGAATATCTGAGTCTAACACTTGGAATTTGAGACCTGTTCTGAATTTTTCAAAAGTACAAAAAGTAGGAAATCCCTATATTGGTCAAAGCATATTCTTATTCTGATTACATTACACTGTTACAGTAGCCAAATTACTCTATACATAATCTTCAGACTTAGTGACTTGTTCTACATGCCCCAAAAGCTTAAAAAGACTCATAGACTTCTCCCTTTATAGAGGCATTTGAGAGTCTACAGTAAATTAATAAACTGAAATTACATAATTCCAGTATATGTGTAGGTTTTGTTAGCTGGGGAAGCTCAACTACTATATCTTCTGGGAAGAAACAATTATTGAGAAGCAAGAAAGTGTGATCTCTTAGATTTCTTAGACCAGTGCACACAGGTACATGTTAGAGGTAAAACTATCATGCCCTTTTGCTGCAGTTCATTGGTACAGAGCTTTAAGGTTAAGATTTCTATTCCAATAAAACCTCTGAATGCTTTTCTCACACTGATGGATAATGAAGTTATAAAAAGCACACTCAGAGAAGCCAATGTCATAGCAGAAAAGCTAAATGAGCTTTTTTTTAAACTGTTCACTTCAGATGATAAGTTAGAAAATTTAACACAATAGAAGTCTTCATAGAGGAGAATGATCTCATGTTGAAGTATTGTTAGAAGAAGGTGATTCATCAGAAGAAATAAGCAGCAAGGACTAGATTCTCTTTATGCATAAACTCTGAAGAAGTTTAATATGAAAGTGCCACAGTGGTGACTATGGTATATAACCTACATTTAAACTATTCTTGCTACCACAGGAAAGGAAGATGGTAGATGCAGTGCCTTTTTGCAAAGGTCTTTAGAAGAATTCTGTAGGAATACAGACAATGGATTTTAGTGCTTGGAATTTGTACCAAGCAAAGCAGTCAGAACTATAATAGAGAACAGAATTAAGTGAATGTATGAAACAATAATGAACAGTCAATACAGCTTTTACAGAATAAAGTCACACCCTACAAATTTTGAAGAGGTCTTTAGTGATATTGATGAGCTTGTCAGTAAGTTTCATAACACTATATATGGTCTTCCAAAAAGCTTTTAACAGGCTCTTTTGGGAAAGTGGAAAAGTCTTGGCACAGATAAATAGTTGACTGAAAGACTGGAAACAAATGTAGGAAAAATGGTGAACACCTGTAATGGATAGAGGGTATGATAAGGATCCCAGAGGGGTTTGTAATAAACCTGTGTTTCTCATTGTATTCAGGAATTCTCCGGATCAGGCATGAGAAGTGACTGATAATGCTGGCTAATGATCCATAATTATTCAGGCTACTCAAAAGTAACACAGACTATGAACATCTGAGAAATCATATAAAGAGTCTGACTGACTATGAAATAAATTTAAAAATCTAATAAATGTAATGTTCATAAATAAAAGCAAGTGAACAAGGAGAAATGAAATCCCAACTGAAGATATACTGCAGTGGACTCAAAAGTAGCAACTATCTTGCAGTTATTCCATGTGCATGACATCAAGCCCTTGTGAAAACACCCTTCAGAAATGCTCTCAGATGTAAATTGAAACTTACAATATCCTAGAAAAGGAAGAAAAATCAAAACCCACTCATGTCCTGAATATCAGTGTGTAATTGCAGACAGAATGTCCAAGAAAAAGGATAGTTGAAGAAAGAATGAAGGGAAGGGCAATGAAGATGATCAAAGCAAGATTTTTACTAAGCAAACAATCACAAAAAATAACATCTGTACACACTTGTGTAGATATGATATAATGATAAAAAGACAATGCACTTTTTACTGCATGTGTAGGAACATTTATTTTAGACTCAGACTTTTCCACATGGAAAACAGAAAGATAGGAGGGATAGAAGAGGTAGATAAAGTAATTAATGATATAGAAAAAATGTATAGGGAAAAGTTGATTACCATTCTCATGTTACAAGATGTAGAAACCACTTAATTTCTTAAAAATTTAAAATAAACAAAAAAAACCTAATGTATTTTTCACACAGTGCACACTTGCATTCTGTATCTCACTGTGGTAGGATGGCTTTGATGACAAAATAAACAGTTCAAGACAATACTATACTAAGTCACCAAAGTTATGGAGAACTACTAAAGCACAGCCATACAGACACAACCTGTAGTTCAGGGAAGGCCTATGCTACAGACTGCTGCAAGCTGACAGGGTGTACAAGAAGTAACAACACCCGGTGCTTGTCCCATTCTCAGGTTAAAGCTGGACAATCAAGGAGTGAATCCAGGGAACACCCAAGGATCTTCACTTCCAGCAGGAATGGATGCTCGTGCCCTTAATTGGTTAGCACTTTTTTCCTGGCTACTACTGATTTTTTTGTAAAAAGATTAGTGGGCCAGCGTCTTGGCAAGACAGGAAATTCTGGGGACAGCCATATGCTGAATGAGATCATGCAGTCTCCCACTGTTTTATATTGTATGTGAATTCAGCAGAGAATCATTTTGGTTTGCGTATCAAGGTGACCTTGTCTGTCAAACTGCAGGACTAAATGGGAGAGAAGATATGGTGGAAGAGTGATTGGCTAAAATTATGAACCACAACAGGATGCATTAAGGGAATAGAAGATCTCTTGTCCTTATGAAGGGAGCTATGTTCCTCACTGAGGCACTGAGGCATAGAGAATCCTTTCCCTTAAGCAAAGCTTATCTCTGTTGTTATTGCGCTCACACCAAAACCTAGGGTTTTAGTTTGTAAACCAGAATTATAAAAGGAAAGGAATAGGTTTACAGTGAATTCCTATTAAGTAGCCAGCATCTTGTGTGTATATTGTTTACTGCAGTTACGGTGGCCTTGTTTATCATGTACTGTTACTTCAATTGCATATAACTCCATATAATATATGGAATGCCATATCTATATAAAAAGTAACTAAATATGTTAGGTTGACATAGAGAGTTGTAGCTTAAATTAAAAATATGCTCTGATACTTAGCTGCATATTCTAAATTTCCTGCTTATGATACATTTTAACATATGAAAAGACCAATTAGAAAGAGAAACAGTTCCATTGTATACAAATATTTCCATCAAAGTCTCACCAGAAAAGAGTCCAATTGTACCATTAAAATAACTGGTCTAACAAAAAGTAGTACTGCACAACATAAAAGGAAATTGAGAAGGAAACACAAGCATCACTACAATATTTAGGTTAGATTTAAAATTTACGTACTTGGAACTACTAATGTGATACTAATGAATCACATCATTGAAACAAAATACTAATGGGAAGATAGTAATGGAAAAAAGGCAGTGAAGTAAACAAAATTGACAAAATTAAACTGCTTTTAAAAATGCAAGCCAAAAATTATAAAGAAAGAAGTAATCTTGCATACAGAAAGCCAGATCTGCAGCTATTTATGTGCCTGTCCCTAATCTGTCAAAACCACATTCTTACTTTGCATTTATAGGGATTGTAGAAGGAGCAAGGAAGTTAAGAGCTGAAAGTATGAGGAATTTTCTTCTGCACATCTTTATTTGTAACCCTGAATAGACACTTGACATGCTGGCAGATCTGATCTTTACACAAATCAAGTGTCTGCCAGGGCCTGAAAGACACAATGTGACTAATATTTGAAAGACCTTTGAAAGCTGGAGTTTGGGTCATTCAAGTTAAAGGAAGCATGTATCCCTCTCTGATGTGATTAAGAGTATAATTTCAAATAATCCTGAGCTTTAGAGGAAACTATAAATTCTATATTATTTTGTACCTGGTGATCTCAAGTATAGTTTTGAAGTTGTCTAAATAATGCTCCTTCCTGTATTCAGTGGAAAAGAACATCAGATTCTAAAATTCTGCAACTCTTCAACATCTGGAGAGTAAAATTACTTCCTTAGGTTCTGTCTATATGTGTCCCAGTGAAATATTAAAATTCTGGATTACCTCAAGGAAATTGTTTTAGCACTATGTTTCACAGAGGATAGATGGGACTTGACATTCATGCTGTGTGCTATCAAGACAATGAAACTAGCTCCTTGTCAGAAACACAAGAGGAAATATACAGTGTAATAAAGAAAATTTGTCTTTGCAGAGAATTTACATCTGTACTCCTAAGATGACTTCCATCCACAGTCCTCCATCTCTCTTCCTCTAACATACCAGCCATGACATCACCTGATTTGCAAGACCACATTATTCATACCTCAAACCTACTGGAATCCATATTCTAAGGGGTCTCCTCACCAATTAGAATTCTTTCTCTGAGCAGGCTATAATGTAAGTTGGGTGAGGTAGCAGTCTTCAGCTTCTGGGGTTATATAAAAGACTCAGTCTGGGGCTGAGCATGAGGGAGAAAGTAAGGGAGAAGGGTGAAGAGGAGTACAAACCTGACTGTGCCCTAGTAGATAAAGAACTCATAGGGAGATTTATGGTTTCCACATCCTGCTCCTAGAACAACAACTTCTTTATTATTTAAAGAGCACACATGTAAAATACAGAAACAGTCTTGAAAGTCCAAACTGGAAACCTGGACTCACTCATAGTCTACAGGTCTTTAGTCCTTTGCTTGATAAATGTTTGAGAGTTCTTCCATATAGCGACACAGTTTTATTGGGAGGAATAATGTCTTACTCTTTAAATGCTTACATTCTTTATTGGTTCTGGCTTTGTAGCAATGACATGTTTCTTGTTCCTTTTATCTTTTCACTGGGCTTGAATCACTACTGTGCCTCTCTAATCTAAGACTGTAGCTTTTAGTAATGCAGCAGTTCCATTACCAACAACTATAATTGGAATTATGTCTCTATCTTTTTAATGGTGTTGTTTTTCTTCCCTGATACTCCTGCAAATCAATATTAATGTGAATATTTAAATCTAAAAAATCTGCACTTAGTCTATTTGAAGTATTAGATGAAGCTTGCAAAGCTGTTCTCTTATTCAGTTCCTTCTCCCAAACCAGTCAAGTTAAAACCATAGAAAAGTGTCAGGATTGTGATTTATTCTCAAAGCTTTTAGCTTTAATAGCCCAGTGCTGTATGTTAAATTATAGCTTTTTGTGAAGTAGTGAACATACATGCTCCTGACGTGCATAGGAAATAAATGCACTATTTGAGTGAATGGTAGATTCTTAGATAGGGTAAGAAAAGGGATGAAGGTTGGAGAATACATTTAACAGGTACTTTTGCAGCGCACTTTCCCCCCTACCTTTCATGTCTCTCTTCTGTCTGTGGGGAAAAAAAAAAAAAAGAAAAAAAAAAGAAAAAAAAAAAGAAAAAAAAAGCCTGAGGCTTCAAAAAGTAAACCCTGCTTTTTCTGAAGCTTGTTTTTCATCTTTCTGTTCCCTTTTCCTATCTCCAGGAAATACATTCATCCTTTAAACATACAGGTGAGAAAATATTGAAATACATTTCAAAAGCAAACAGTTTGTTATTTGAAAGGTATCCTGTCCAGCAAGTTCTCTGGGCAAGCTCTTCTATACACATGTAGTTTTGCCTTTGTTGCATTTAGTGATGCAAAGTTGCCACAAGAAATGCTATGATTAGAAAAATATTTCTCTGATCTGAGAAAGATTTTTGGTTTTTTGGAAGACATTTGTACTATTCTTGTTTAAGCAGCACTCCCCACTGATGTCTTTTATCCATTTACACCTAATTCTTGTTCGTTATTTATTTGTGAAATAAGTAATATACAAAGGGGTATTTAGTATTAATCCAAAAGAAATCTAAATCCCTCCTCAGAAGATGATGGGCCCAATTCTGCCAAACATTAAATGCACTACATTCAACGAGGCATACACTCCTTCTACGCTGAGAGGTATGATTTATGGGCAATGCTGACCTGAGCCAAAATCTTTGAAGGATCCACACCTCATTTAAGAGTGAGAACGAGAAATAAAGTGCTGTGCAATGGCCTATAATCTGAGGCTGAAATATACCTAAGCTAGCCATCATTACTCTACCCCTTCCAAGTGGCATGTTTCCTTTGCACTTAGTATAGTGATTTTGCTACAGCATGGTGAGGATACTTAAAGAGATAAATAAGGAGATGATTATTCCTTTTCTTCATGTTTAATCCCTTCATCTAATGGTCAGAAGATCACTGGAACTTGCACAAGGAGAGCAGCAGGAGTTTAGGGCCAAGAGTGAGAAATTTCAGCAGTAGCTCTAGCTGTCAGATCAGCTTAGTTATGACATGAATTTGCACCCGAAGTACTGAAGGAAGTCAAAGTACTGAAAATCTTGACATACGGTCTGACCAGGCAGCTCACAAGAGAAGGATCCAATGACACATCCTCAACTGACTTCCTCAATTTAAGGAACATCTGGGATGTGTTTTAGGGTACTGTTTACAAAGGCTAATGTTAACTCAGAGAAGTTTATTTCTCAAGAATTCTCCTACACGTAATGGGAAGAGAAAGAAGGGACAGAAACTGTCCTCCAGAAGCACGTTTGGAACAATTAAAGTAAGTTTTTGACTGGACTTTTGCTCCATCCATTTCTATTTATATGTATTAGTAGCCTTATTCACCTAATCTGGAGTAGAGCAAGGAGAACAGAGAATGCTAATAGTAATAGTGGAGCTGCAGAAAGTTTTGAGACGTAGAAAGAGTAAAGTAAGTACGAAGAGACAAGCAACTCAGTTAAAATATCAGGAGAGTCAAGGCTAAACAAAAAGGACATTAACAGGGGATAATAGGATTTGCAGAAAGGATATTGAAGGGAAGCCTTAAACCAGAGGAGAATGAGAAAGATTCTGGACATCCAGGAACTATTGATCAAAACTTCTTTCCAAGATATGAAGGAGCTGAGGCATCAAACTACCTTTATGTTTTCTTGGTTTTGCTGACGTGTCTGCAAAGTTATTTTGCAAGCAAAGACAATCATGCTCAAATACCTTTGTGCTCCATGATGCATTCACCATATGCCATGGAAGATGTAACCTGTACCTGTCTCCTCAAGACTAGTACCTTCTCCGAGCATTTGGGGGAATACTCAGGAAAACTGAAGCTGTTTGAGAGAAGTCATTAGTATAGTGTCCTAGCTTCTTGCTAATCTCAGTAAGCCAAGGACATGTGAGTTTCTGTGCCATGTGAGTTTTGGGAAGTATTCAGTAAGAGAAGCTCAAGCAAATCTATGACAGTTCTTTTTTCCCTAATGCCTGTTTTCTACGTAACACAGTTTATAACTCAGCAGAGCAGTACAAAGGGAGCTAATTCAGGCTGTATGAAATGTCTTGCTTCTTTGCTTTCTCCACACAGTTACAAGGACAGGATATGACAGAAGATTCCTTGGCATGATCATGCATGATCTCCTAAATGATGACCAGATACAGTGCAATGGAGACAGCCAGGGCATATCCATGGAGAACAGACTTTCCTATTCACCTTTGAGGTTAGCTGCAGGAAGTATAGTCTAGTTAGCTAGTTTTTAGGAATATTAGTTTATACAAATACTACTTTTCCTTTGATTTCAAAGAGCATGTTATATATCTAAACTGTAATTGAAAGTATACAGTTTACATTTAGAGTCTTTTCTATTCCCCCCTGTCCTATTGACAGTCTGTTTTCTATTAGAATCTTAAGTGCATCATTGCATTTAACTGCTGCTGTTTGTTACAGATAGTAGGGTCTGGAAAGAACAGTTAGTATACAGGCAGCAGCTGATAAAGTGTAGAATTAGCTTACTTTCTGAGACTCAAAGGTTAGTAAACTTGTTTTCTGTTCTCTTGGAGGATGTGAAATACGTTTCATCTTATTTCAGTGGATCAATAATAGTGCCTATCACTTCTATTTTTATTTATCTTTATATCATAAAATGGCAAGATTTTATAAGTTACAGGTCATGCAACATATATCAAAAAAGTACAATGACAACAAATAAAGCTCTAGAAGAGTCTAGAAGACTATGAAAGCTGTGCATTTATTTGTTCAGGTAGGATTAAAAAATAATGGACAGCAATCCTTGAGTTTGTAAAACCATAAATATTTTCAGCTATTCTGTAGGGGGCAGCAGAATCTAAACAAGATTAATATTTAAGTTGTAAGGTAGGGGGAACAGAAACACTGAATTGCCTGCTTTTCACTGTATGTAGGTAGGTAGCAATGTACCTGTATTGCTACAAAATCATCAACATTCTCTAATTATTATTCTTTACATTAACAAACACAGGTTGCATGCATTTCTTTTTATCTAATCTCTTACTTTATATACAGAACTACTGAAGCTGAACAAAACCAGTGAGATAAAATTAACACACAAATTGTTTTTTTCTCCCTTTGGGCAGAAAAAATGCAATTTACAAGGAAAATGCAATTATATAGAAATATTTATGTAACCAAAAAAGTCAAACAACATCAATGGGGTTTTGTATATGTGTGAGGTAGCAAAAATAATACCAAGTTAGACTATTTGATTAATTATTAATATTTTCACTGCATCCCAATGGGGAACTTATTCTGGCAAAGGAACATTTTGCTATTTGTTATTGTCCATAATTAATTTTTAAGTGGCAAGCTAGACTGTGAGTAAAAGAAATTTAGCTTTTAATTAACCAATAATACAGATCAGTTCTATTTTTTCTGTCACAAAAAAGTGGAATTAAAGGTACAATACAAGGACATGTCCTTCTTTCCTCTACCCTGCATAGTAAGGTTTTGGTAGAAAGAAATTAAAAAAAGCAATGGGGATAAATTATCTTCTTTATTATTCTGTGGGGACAATCCACTCTGGTCATAGGTTTAAATTATATAACTCTAGGTAAAGGGTAATATTTTTCGTTTAACAAAACATTTGGATCACCCCTATTTAATCATGTGACCAGAAAGCTGTAGAATACATTATATTTCACTCTTACAGCAGTGGGTCTTGACAAAATATTTGGACTGTGTAGCTGAAGATAATTATGTGTAAGGAGTGTCTGCAATTCATATCTTTTTGGTTTAGTCTTAATACACCGCTTTGCAGTTTTTTGCAAAATAATTTTTCAGATTTTCATTGGTTAGTTTTTATTTGTTTATTTCTGCATCACTTAAGTTGATGAGAGACTTCTGAAAATCCTAATAAGCAGTTGATAAAATTATAAAACCCACCACAATTTAAAAACAACAGCAACAGCAACAATGACAAATACTGTCTAGGTGACACAGTACAGCTACAAGACAGTTTACTGACACCTTTTAAGGCATATAAATTGGTGCATTATAATGGAGATTTCAGCACTGCAACATAGCACAAACATCACACTTAATCATAAATTAAAACAAAAATGTTTAGTGATCTACCTATAAAATGACAAACAATGCTGAGCATGCAGTGGGAAGCAGCTATAAATGCTTATATCTCAGTTTAACTATCTGACGCTGAGATGACTGCTAAACTGCCTTCCTCCACTTACTGTAATGTGAAATTATTTAATTGAAGCCCACTAGCTTTCTTTTTCTCACACTGATGAGGTTTGAAATAAAACATTAAGCTGCTTTGCATTGCAGTCATTTTATAGTCCAAGTCAGTGACAGCAAACAGCAGAACATTTGTAGTCTGTTAGTCTAACCATCACAGCAGATTTTAGTTTCCCTCACATAACAGGTATTTATCCAGCCAGAAATGAACTTTGAAAGGAATGAATAGAATGAAATTATTTGCACAGAGTAATGATAACATTTTTCTCCTTCCATATCTTGCATAATATCAGGCAGACATAGCCACTGTAGGCCCAAATGTGTTTTCAGTGGGTGTTTGGTGTGGGCAGAGTGGAGCACTGCATCCCTGGAGCCTACTATTCATTAGTGAGAACAGACACAAATTCTTCTCCTCATTCCCAATATGTGACATTCCCTGAACTGTCTATCAAATTTATGTAAGTACCTTATTCAAGTACAAATCTTTGTCTTAGAGAAAATTATAATTTTAAAGTGTTACCAAGCTTTCCAGTACAGAAAAATCTGAATTGTATTTAAATTACTGGGTTAGGTACTCAGACATTCTTATATATATATATATTTTTTTTTTAAATAGTGTTCTTTATTTACATGGAATATGAATGTTTCTATTCAGAATTTAAAATCAAGATAAATATGCAAATGGGACAAACAGGACTTTTCTAATCATTGAAATAATTTATTTATTACACACACACACACACACACACACACTAGATCTTGGAGATTGCTGAAGGGCTGGACACGCTATTTCAAAAAAACTTGAAGACAGGGTAGAAAGATGATGATGATGATTTTATTGTTGCTACTTCACCTTTTTTCTTTTGGACTTGAAAAGTTTCTTTCTTTTGTCTGGTATGTAAATCCTGTAAAAATTTGATCTAAGAAAAATATAACTTGCATTTTGTAGATTTTAAAGACTGAAAGGGACTAAATGGTCATCAGCACTATTTCCTGCTAAATACATTTCATAATCAAATTAGCAGAAAGGTATTATAATAGATCAGCCTTCCCAGTAAAGAACTGAAATTCCTTCTACTGGGCACACAGGAAGACCTTAATCTTTCATCTCCAAAAAGAATTCACCCATACTTTAATGTGAAAGAAACACAGTAAATGTTCTTCTGGTCACCAAATTTCCTCATCTTCTAATAACCACATACTAGCATTTATGCATGGCTGATAGCCACAAGGCTCACTCTGCCTATCTTAGCAAGTTGTGGGCGTGAAGGAACTCTATAAACCGGTCATATACAGAAGAGACCTTGGCTCTGTTAAGGGCTTCTGTGTTCCATTGCAGGATAGTACTGGGCTAATCATCAACATTTCCAAGTTCAACCTTACTGCCCCTATTACCTCACTTCCTTTCACAGGAAAGAAAGGACACATGGCTTCATCATCACTTGCACAACGTAGCACGATCATGGGAGTCACATGGACATCAGGAGCTCTGGCTTGGCTGCGTGACTTTGGTAAGTCTAAAGCCTAACTACAACTTTGATCTGTCATGATCTGTCATGAACGGCAAGGATCCTTGTAACCTTTACATATGGAAATGGCAAATTGTACTTAATAACTTATATTGTATTGTTTCATCCTTTTAAAACACCCATGCGGAATAACATGACTGTTAGGAGACTAGATACTCTATATGTGCAGCAGATACTGAGTAAGACTCCTCCAAAGACCTACTATTAAGCATTTTTATAGTTTCATTTTTTCATTCCCTTTTAAACATTTTTAACAGATTTCAGTAACAAATAATCTGAATTATATTTCTGAACACTTTACATTCATACATTTTATGAACAAAAATAATAATAAACTGTTCTTCAAACACAAGATCAGTTATCCCAAGTCAAACTTAGCTAGATAATCTATTTCCAGTGCTAGCTAATATTAGAACAGCGGTAGAAAAACATCTAGCCTCTTAAAGGGTATGCATCAGCCAAAAGCATTTGAAGGTTTTCAAATAACTTTTAGTTTATAAATTGCCTGCAAACAGTTCATGGAGTGTAGCCAGCCTGGCAGGATTAGTCATACTCAATATTGCCGATACACAGGATTAAAAGATTACACTTTTTCTAATGATCTTTCTGGTTTTCATGTTTGTTTGTACAGAAGATTCATATCTCCTTTGTGTAGCAATAAAGGATAAAAATATATCTCTATGATTTTTATTTTTCTGAAGCCAGTAGATTTGCAGCACAAGGTCTACTGACCTTAAGATCATTAATATCTCTTTCTTCTCTTGTGCCGTGCTCCAGGAAATGAGTCAAATGCTCAAACTTCACCATGTGTCCCCGGTTAGCTGCTCTTGTACTTTAAGCTAAGCACATGCTTATCTGCCTCACTGCATCAGGGGTAAAGTGCTTAGCTGTAAGCAACTGCTGACATCCTTTGTATGTAACCGCACTGAAGCACACCATATTCTGTTGGACTGGACCTCACTTCAAACTGTCAAAACAAATAAGCAAGAACAATTGATTAATATGATTTTTCATTGGTCACAGGTATGATCCTGCATTTGATATATAGTTATACAGTGTTTTATATGCAATATTCTTTCTGATATAACACTGAGGGTCAAAACATCTGTTCCAACAAACATTACAGGCAGTTAAAAAATGTGCCAAGATATTTGGGAAAAGCAAACACAAAGGATAAAAATGTATGGAAAGTTAACAAAGCAAACATATGTAGGGGTTTTTAAATTATTATTTATCCATCTTGAGAGCACATAGGAGGTATTAGAGTATTAGATATTCCAGTTTGGTTTTAAATTAAATTGTTAGAAAGTTTGCATAAGGATCTGGAAATGTCAGCAATGACACAGGAGAAGGGATGTAGCGGTGACTTCAGAACAAACCTACATGAACCTCACTGAGAGTATCTTTCTGCCTCTGGAATAAAATATGGTTTAATAAAATATTCAAAGATTCTTTCTATGCCCAACCCTCTTTCATTTAATATCTTTTTTTCAATCTGTGCTAAAGGTTCACAGAAACATAGAAATCCAAGCCTGCAAGACAGGACTGAAAATGAGCCAAGTGTATTCAGGGCTGGGGGGGGGAGCAGTGAGGTGGAGAAGCATTTTTGTCATTTTATCCTTTTGTCAGCCTTTGAATTCATATGTGGGAGAAATGTAAATAAACGAAGAAAATGTTAAGATAGAAATGGAAGCTCAGATTGTGTTGCTATTGCACAAACAGAAGGCCCTTTACAAGTAGAACTGGAGTTTTGAAACAAAAAAATTTGATTTTTTTAACTGTCTGCTGGACTGACTTAACATCTATAACCAGTCACAGGGCAAGGAGAGCTTTAAGTGTTGAAAAGGTTTATATTTTTCCTTACATATACATTTCTATTCAAAGAAGTAACTACTTTATGTCTCTTTTTTTCCCCTGCAGCTTTCACTTAATTAAAAAGGTTGCAAGGTGGTTCTCTACTGATCAAGTGTTCCCTTGCAGGTATGTTTTTGCACAGAGATTGTTGCTACTATTACTGTTATTTTTTCTGCCCAGGACTAAAATACAACAAAAGAAACACAAATGAGACACATGGGTTTCATGAGAGCCATATTCAGGTCCCTTAAGAGCTATAATTTGAGCACTACTGCCTTAGAACATCGTTTTCTGAGGCCATAAGTTTTCTTCGTGTTGTTAGAAGGCCAGAGTATGCATTAAACAGTGTTCTGCTTTGTATTTTCATTACAGTATCCAAATTCTTGAAAGAGAAATTCGTGACCTAGAAATAGAAACAAACAGAAATAAAACCAGTCACAGATATTTAATATTTTTTGAAATTTCACTTAACTTACTTGTTTTATGGCAAGGAAAGACTTCATTGTGAATTTCTAACATTGGTTGGGAGGATGTGTTTCCAAAATAGGTAAGAAATGCACCAAAGGCAAGAAATCTCTTTTGTTTAGCCTGCATATAAAGTAAGTGTCAGCATAAGGAAGCTTGTTCACAATGACATTTTCTTCCAGAATTCCAAAAGAATGTACTTCAAAGCAATATATTAGTGATTTTAGAAAGCAAGATGCTGTATATAAATTTAAGCTAATGTCCTTTTAAAAACACTTTCTTACCTCCCTGGGGAGAAGTAGCAGATATTGTGGCTTTGAAAGAAAGAAGAAAATGTTTAGACTGTACTTATATTTTACTCATCTTTACTTTGTATAATTCCCAGATGTATACATGACATTAAACTATGCACACACACACACACACACACACACACACACATATATTTAAGAAAATTGGCCTGTTTTCCAAAGAGAAAACTAATTTAACAGATGGATATAAAATCAGCTTTGATGGCTCAGAACAAGAGTCCATCTAGCCTACCTAGTATGTTATCTCCAGCACTGGTCAAAACTGGGGGTGAATGGAAGAACAGGAATAAGACAAGGTTATATTGTATTCCCTCTAAGTGCTACTCCCAGTCTCTTTTTTTCAGTTCAGGAGATTTCCTGAGACTCTGAGGTTTATCTGCTAAACATCAGTCAATTTGTCTTCCAAGTATGTCTCCCATCAAACCTATATAAACTTCTTGCATCCACGGAATTCTTTGGCAAAGAATTCCACAGTTTTGTTAGGTGTTGAGTGAAGAACAATAGCCTTTGTTTTGAACCTGAAATTAAAATGAAGTATTAAGTTCATGTTTTGGACACTAGTTCTGTTGAGAAAGACAGTGATCAGTCCCAGTCTGTGTTCTATCACATCTCCCCTTTCCATTTCTTTTCTAGGCTGAGTCCCACCATACTGAATCATTCTTTATACATACCGTTGATGATTCTTCTTGCCTTTCTCTGAATTTACTTTCAAGTTCTCATATATCCTTTTCAGATAAGAGAACCAGCATTGTATACAAGGTTCAGGGAATGAGTGAGCCAGGAATTTGCCATCATGTTTTTCATTTAGTTCTCTATTTCTTTCCTAGTACTTCCTAATATTTTTAATTCTTTTGATTGCTATTGGGTACTACCAAGCCCATCCTATTTCCATAGACCTATCTGTAGTAGCACTAGTACCTTACTTCTGAATGGAAACAATCATTTCTGAGCTCATCACATAGGTAAATGACATCACATAGGTAAATTTTATAATGATGTGAAAGATTTTTTCTCTATTTAGATCATTATATTTATCTACTTTAATTTCATTTGGAATCTCAAATGACAAATTTCTTGCTAAGTTTTGCTAAGTTTCTTCTGAAATTCTTCAGTTTGCTCTTGCCCTTATTACTTTGAATAACTTTGTTAGCATTAGCAAACTTTGTTTTCCACATTGCTTGCATTTTTTTTTCTATTTTACTTAAGATGTGTGTTAGCACCAAGACTGTAGCCCAGATCTTCCCAGAACTCCACTGTTGAACTGCCCCATTTCAACACTGTCCATTCTGCCTACTATATTAAAAAATATTGTACACCAAACGCTTCCTCTTTATTCCATGATTGCTTAGTTTCCTTGAAACCTTTGGTGAGGTATTTTAACAGAAGACTGGACATCTAAGTAAACTATATATGTTGTATCTTGAGCTAAGGCAGAAAGCAAAACACTGAAACTATTCAAATATTCATCTTTTCAAGGACTTCTGTATTTGCTTGAATCAAACTGCCAAACCCAGAAACTGCTTTAAGTTTTCCAAGACAAAATATTTGCACACCGGAAGAGGAAGAAGAAAAGAACCTAACCAGGTCACTTTGTGAACAACTGCCATTACAGTATCAGGTTATGTCAAAGATTGTTATTGCTATGTTTGGACTGAGTTTAAAGTTTATTTGGAGTTGGGTTTGCATAAGTAACTCAAGTAACTAAAGTTTATAAAGATATTTCACTATCTAAACAAGTGAAATCAGAATTAGTTCACAGATCTGTTACTGAAATTTGAAATTCATACCTGTATTTGCTTATTACAGCTACATCAGGCAGACTAATCCACAGGACATTTTTTATTTAACTAAAATGTTCATTTTTTTTCTATCCAAGCCTAGGTTCTAATAGTAAAAATATTCTTCATTTTAATGTAAAAACATGAGAAAAATCTTTGTAAATGGATTAAAAAGTTTGTTCTATTTGAGTTTGCAATGGTAAAAGTATTCAGTTTTCTAATGTGTTTGAGATTTGGACCTGGAATCATACAGATTCACTTTGTTTTAATGGGTTTGAAAAGCACAGCTCTTAAATTGGATGGAGACATTAGAGATGTAGAAAGTCTGACGACCCAAGGGAGATGATAGAGGAATAAGAAATTTCATAAAACTTTTTAAAGTTCTTGTATATTTTAGGTCACATGGAATTATCCCAAGGCCTCATTTCTAGAACAAATAAACTGGGTTAATTGCTTTTTCTGAGAATTTTTATTTAATTTCATTTTACTAAGCTGAAAACAAGAGTTACATAATACTTCTACATTTGTGGAGTAGGATCAGATTCTAGAAGGAAAACCTCCCTACTCCAATCTGCCAAATGTTTATGCTCTATTCATTTAGATCCTGCATTAAAACAAAAATAATAATAATAATAATAATAAAAAAAAAAATTCACTACACAAGACTACTACACATGAATCACTCTCCCCATCTTACATCCTTATCTTCTTTAAATATCTATGAATGCAACAAGAGAAAATAAACGGAAAACCCTCCCTGCTTTTAAACATTCCTTGACTGGGTAAGATACAAGATTGTATTTCTCTAATTCCCATCCATATTGCCCCTATGTTTTGACTTCTAATTTTATGGGAATCAGACACAGATATATATCAAAATATACCTTTTATTTCTGTCTTGTTTCCTTTCTTCACTGGAGCTTTTAGTATATTGTAATGGCATCCATGTTATGAAAAAGAAAATTTGATGGTTCAGATGCATCCAACAGTAGTAAGCAAGTTTGGAGGCTACTTGTGTTAACTTCTTCTCATCGTATCTCTTCCATAGAGGAGAACTTAAAAAATAAGCTTAGGTGAGCTATTTTGCTCTCTGAGTGTACTTGTCTCTCTATAACTCATTATTGACATCTCAGTTACCTGGGAATCACCTTGAAGTAGATTCATGCTTAATATGACTTTGCCAACATGTTCTTTTTTTTCTAAATTATATTTCTGGAACTGTTTCATATCAGTTTCAGCTGTTCTTTTATACTATATGTCTGACAATTGCATACTATTGAATAATTTATTATGTTTTTTGGTTTTTAATATCTCTTCTGATCAGTGAATTGATATTTAATTTAGCATTGTTACCAAAATATTTGCATTCACTTAAAATTATTTGTGCATTGTTATAAACTATGGATTGAAGAAAAAGAAGAAAAATAGATGGTTAAATGTTTTGCAAATTATTTACCTTGTAAATGGATTCTAGTGAGTAGGATTCTATTTGGTGTGATAGTTTATTTAGTACTTATGTGGGGGTTCCACACAGAAGAAAAAACTGTAAAAAATGCTACAGAAATTTAGAAAAGGAACAGGAGATGGTAGAAAATCAGAAACTTGATCTTACCAGATTTTAGCAACAATAACACAAATATTTACATGTTAATCCAACTTTATAATATCTAAATAAAGTTCCTGAAGTCAAATGCAATGCTACCTGCAATGCTATAATAATACCAATATTATTATATAACATTTATGAGAGATTAATTCTTCTCTGAACTGATACTTTTAAATCATTTTAACAAACTCAGTCTTGTCAGGTGTTAAATCTGCTTTTATTGTTGAACATTCTCCAATATGGAACAATTTCCCTTTCCAAATATTTGATCATGAATCATTCTTTCTACTACTAAACTTTCACACAAAGACAAATCATATAGTGCAGTTATACACCTATCAATCAGCTCTCCAGCCCTTTGGTCTCTCTGACAGAAATAAACTTTCTGTCCAAACATTTATTTTAAGCCAAAGTATTTAACAGGTGCAGGATTATTTTTTTTTCTTATAGTTTTAAGTCTCAGGCAGACCATCTGCTATAAAAAGTAATTTTTTTTGTTCTGTTGTTCACATTGATTGAAAATACATTTTTAATGTGTTGGATATATATGTATAGCTGTATGTGTGTACTTGTATACATACATACTTTCTTCAACCTGAAGTAAAACTGTAGCTGTAAATAGTTTCCAAGAAATTATGAAAATATGTAGTAAATGGGACTGTATCAGTGGTGGCTCCAAAGTAACAAGAAGAGTGCCAGGGAAGTGTCTCTTAGGGCCAGAAGAATCTTTACTTCTCGCATAAGGTAGGCATTGTTTTGCAGAAAAATATTTCTGCACAAGCGTCACAGGTGAAGCCTTCCTGAAAGTATCACTCAGGTAAATGAGACATTGTCTACGTTTTCCCAGCATAAACTCACAAGGTGATTCTGGTATGCACTGAGGAATACAAACCAAGCACAGGGAATTGTTGGAGAAGGCGTCCCCAAAGCTCTGAACTGCATTTGCCTTCCTCTAATGGTTTGGGTATACACAGAATGAAAATAAAGAATCGCAGATGAATTCTTAATATCTTTACACCCGAGTAACATGCTTAGGACAGTAGATCAGAAAATGGTAGTAGCCAATTCACTTTTGGTAGGGAGAAAATCTAAGAGATTGGCCTGGAGCTATGTGGTAAATGTGGCTGTTGGCAGCTTATGCCAACCAACTAAGTTTGGAAGTAATAATTAGGGAAAGTAGTGGCCCTTTGGGGGAACACCCCCCCCCAAATGCCTGACTCTCTGTGGATGGCTAAGCTTGAGGTGGACCCAACACACGAAAAGCCACCTGCCAGCTGGGCTGCAGTCCCCTTGCCCAGCTAGAGCAAACACTGTCCTCATGGGTGAGGACATCAACACCCTGCTGGCTTCTCTGTCCATAAATATCTGGGTCAGTGTCTACCCACTGACACAGCACGTATGCTGGAGAGGGGAGGGAGCATGCCAGTGACTAAGCACCTTTCTGGGCTCTGAGGATGTGTCCTTGAGAGATTCCCCCCATGAGGGCCACTCTGGGTGGCAGGATGAGATGGAGGCAGGGATGAAGCTGCTGGAAGGACACTTTGTGGCTTTGGCGAGGAAGGGGGCATTCCAGGAATGTGTGTCACACTTGGCATGGACTTGTGTGGTAGGCAGGAGTCAAGAGTGGCTGGGGAAGGCCATTGGTATCAGTGGTCAGAGTACCTCCTCACACAGCTTGAGGCTTTTTTTGCACAGTCAGTCCCTCTCTGCCCCACAGCATGTCCTTCGTTCTCAGCATGCCCCCTTGCATCAGGGTTTTGCGCTTCATGGCACACACAACATGGGGAGATGGTGGCACACAAAGCCTGTGGTTGTTCCTGTCTGTGCCAGCACAGCCTCCCACCTGTGGCTACTGTCACACTGCAGCCCCCTCATGAATTCACCACTGCCAGTTCCTCTCCCTCCTCTCCTTGGCCTCCATGACAATTTGCTTACTCTTACTCATTCTAACTTACTCTGTGCATCTTGGCTTCTTGCTCAAAAAGCAAAACCACATCCACAACCCATGAGGGTTAATTTTCTCACTAAACTTGATACCTATTTGTCAGATATAAGGAGGATGAAGGTTTTCCAGGTAAAGGAAGCTCCGGAAATCAGGCTCCCTTCTTCCTGGATGTTACTGACCACTTGCTTTCCATAATTTGGTCAAAGAAACCAATCTGAGAGCTGTCAGGGAGACAACTTACACAAGGTAAGAAACTAGTTTAACATTTACATTCCCTTGATAGATGCAGTGAAATTCTTCCCTTTATGAGAAGTGTGATTTTGACAACTTTATCTGTGGTATTTATTGTTGGCTGACAAGCATCACACTACTTAGATGGCTAGACTTGCTGAACCTCATCTGTGCACACTTAATTCGTGCAATGTATATATAACTTAAGTAGTCAGTCCAATTTTGTCTCAATTTCTCATGTGTAAATATCCATTTTATCTCCCACAGAGACATTTGTATTAAAATAATTAGGTGCTCTGATACCACAGTAGCAAGTGATCTACAAACACCTTGGACAGAAAATAGATACCTTGTTTAAAACATAAATAAAGCCTTTTCCTCACTTTATTATTTTCTCAATTTCGCATACTATGATTTTTGGGGGGGGTGGGTTTGGGTTTTTTGTTTGGTTGGTTGGTTTGTTTTGGTGGGTTTTTTTTGTTTTTGTTTGTTTGTTTGTTTTGGGTTTTTGTTGTTGTTTTTTGTTTTGTTTTTTTACTGATATTTCAGCACATATATGAAACAGATCTCTCCACATCTCTAGGCCTGTGAGAAAAAAAAGAAAAGTGGTACCTAAATGGTGGTATTATACTATTTCTTTTAATGTTGCAATAATACCTAGATTCTTTGGTTTGGTTTTTTTTTGGGGGGAGGTGTTTGCTTTTTTATGGTGCTGGAACATGAATGCTACATATTCCTTAGTTACATAGATATGCACAGATGATGATGTATTGACATAAAAGTAATTCTGAATAACGCAGACTCCAAATGACCAAGTAGAAAGAATGGATAATCTTTTCCAAACTTAATTGGCTAAGTCTGCACTCAGTCTGTCTGAGGACAAATAATGTAACATCAATAAATATCAACAGAACCTCTTAATTACTGATTTATTTTTTTTTTAACAGCATGTGCAAGCAGAACAAGCAAGCAGAACTTTCAAGCAAGCAGAATGTACAAATCAACATATTTTCTTTTGTCTTCATTCTGCTGAAACTTTCCCATTCTCTTGTGGATATTCCATTTATCACCTCATTCTTGCTCTATTCAATTATTATCACACATAACCTGAGCTGCAAAAATGCTGCCAGATGTTTTCTACAAATATTTGTTTCAATTTTCAATTGATTATCTTTTTTCCTCTGAACTGAGATTACTTGAATATTTGATAAAGTTACAAGAGGAATAGTCTCACAGATAGTCACAATTTGAAAGAATTTTAGTGAATGCTTATAGAAAACAGTTTTTTAATTGATTAACATGAATATTTACATCACACATCTGCTTTTTTATTATGTGGTCAAGTAACAGAGTCTTTTGATGTGATTTATGCATCTGGTTAAAGAAATTCAGCTTTTTGTGCTGATTGATCATTAAAACTGTTTACTATGTGAGCTACAAGCAAAGGTTAATAATTCTATTATTAAATATAATAAAATACAATTATACTTATGTTTGTAAAGTTTCCCTTGAATTATTCTACTGCAGTTTAAGCCTATTGCTTCTTGTATAATCCATCACAGATACAGAAATCAGACTGTTGCCTTCCTCTACAGCAGTTTTTGAAGTATTTGAAGAATGTCACATTGTATGTCCAGAATCTTTTCTAAACAACCTAAATTCATGTAATCTTTTCTAGTGCACCTTTCCATAGATTTCTACTAATGCATACATCTAAATATCCATTCATACACATACGTTTTTTTTTATAGCAATAAAATAATAGCAATAAAATAATATCTATGAAATTAAAGGATAATTTTAATATATTTAAATCCTACAGTATGTTACTAAAATATTGCAGTTGCCATCTTTTAGCTACAAAGGAGTGACAGGAATACTGTAATATTAGAAGGCTAGATGTGTTAAATGATTAGCTCAAAATTAATTACCTGGACTCTTTAGAATAAATTCATTAAGCACATACTCATGTAAATAATGCTGTTTAAAATTATGAAAAATTCTTGTAGTTGTACAACAGAAGAAATGGGATCTTGAAATGCTTCTCAAAACTCTTCACAATCTTACTGTCACCTTTATTCCTTTCTCCTAAGCAAGTCAAAAGATAAACAAAATTAATTCAATAAAATTAATGTAATAATAATTTATTACATTTGCTGCCAGAACTCTCACTCACCAGTTGTTTACCATTGTTTAAGTCTTGCTTTACCGTAAGGATGAATCCTGAATTGACTACCGTTTACGGGGAAGCGGGAATGCTGGAAACACCCCTATTGCAGAATCCTGCTGGCCAAGAGTTAAGGCGGATCTGAGGCTGCACAGCTGAGCCCATCCTATTACTTGTCTGAAAAGGAGCATTTCACAGCCCTGGTTACGTTGGCAATTGCTAAATGGGCAATAATCTCGCCAAATCCTTTATCTTAAAAAATCTTAATTTGGGCAACAGGGCACTGAATGGAACCAAAGCAATTTCCCATTTCTAGCTCTAAGCTGGGATTTACTGAAGTGTTATAAAGAAACTGTGCTACCTCTTGTGTATCTCTTGTGAGATACCTCTTCTGTGCTGTATTTCATCCTAACATGACTGGCCAAGACAGCTTAACATGCAAGAACTTCTAATGATCCATTGGTAATTCAATATTCAGCCTAGCATGAGAGAACAAGCATGATAATCAAATACTATTAAAATGAAACAAATCTTCAATAATCACAGTCATATACAATTTGCCTTTCACTAAAAATATTTTATTGGCTATATAGCTGGTGCCATGCAAAATAGAAAGACTGTGTTCCTTGATAAGGGAATAAAAGTTCAAAATAGGTTGTTTTACTTATGCTGTTTAAAAGATCCTTTAACCTATTACCTTGCTAGATCTCAGGATAAATAGATAAATAAATCCTCTATCTATTCTTTAAATGCACTGTTTTCATTATTATATTTTCTCAGTATGAAATAATATGTGGAGATTTCAATTCACTCATTCCAAATGGAGTATCTTTGAGGATGGTATCTGACAGAGGTGCATCTGACTTGTATATTTATATTATACTTGGATGCATTTCCTCTATCTTCCAGTAAAGAATGGAGTCGCAGCTGTTGCAGCTTGAAGTCTTGTAATAAATTGTGTGGTGTGAACCACCTACCATACCTCTTGCCAAAGGAACAACTATTTTGCTACCGCAAACAGATCAAGCATCTCTGGAGAAGACATAGGTTTTCCTAAATGCTTGGAAGGCTTTTTTTCTCAATCCCTGCCTTACTTCTTCCTACTGTCAGCAATAAATTTGACAAAAAAGCCCCAACAACCAAAACCAACTGGATAATTAAACTCTACAGTAACTCCAAGCTTTTGCAGATTACATTTGTGTTATGTTTAAGTATTCTATCTATTAGGGAATACAACAGAGATATGTCTCTGTGTGATTTATTCCTAATACTCTGATACTCATTTAAGGTATACTTTTAAGTTGTTCTTTAGGGTCATATTCTTAATGACTTCAAGAGCCCCAAGTTCTAGCAACCAAGGCTTCCTTACATAAGCATGCACAATAGAGTATGTAGGGCATACTTAAAATAAAAATAAAAAACAGTGACAAGATGCATTTTTTTTTATTTATTTCGCTTCTAGGAGTGCATATTTATTTTAAAAGCATTAAAAATAACAACTGGCAAGTAAAAACAACATTGGAAAAGTGAACATAGCACCTTAGGACATATATATGCTACTAAAATTCAAAAGTGTAAAGACAAAATTCTGCCCTAGCTAAGTCAGATCAGTTTTCATTTAAGTCAATAGACACTGTGAGTGAAGATCTAAGGCAAAATTTGCTTCTAAGTTTGTCTCTGTCCTACCAAGATCCAGTAAAACACAAGAGCTATTCACATCAGGATGATCAAAACAAGTACCCCAGGACCTAGAATTAGTCATCTCTACTCCCCATCACAAACTACTTTTCCTTAGGGTTAGCCTAATATATTGTATGTAATATATAGCTCACAGAACTGACAATGACCTACATAATCAATCATTACCATTTCCATTTTTATTATCTTGCTTGTACAAGGAAGAAAGAAGGTTTTGCTTTCTCCTGGCTTTATATGAAGATCACTGAAATCCATGGAAGACTCCTGCTGACTTCAGCTGGAGGTGAATATGTTCTGAATGAGCAATATTTGACATCAGAATAGTTTCCTGCTGCACTAAAAGACACAACTGTGGGTCGCTGATCCTGGTGTTGCTTGTGTGCCAGAATCATTTTCAATTTAGGTCTGCTGCCAGCCATTTCCAAAGCCGCAGACATGGTAAGGCAGAGGCAGGGTGTGAGAATGCTTCCCAAAGAGTCCCTTTGGTGAATAAGTTGAAGAAACACCATTGGGCTTGAAACATCCCATTGAATCAGAGTAGTTCCAGAGAGCTCAGCAGAACTGGAGGAAGCAGGCAGAAGGAACAGGGGAAAAAATTGTGAAAAGAGCTAACTGCTTCTATGGCTTCCACGGTCATGACATATATCAGCTGTTGTGCTTTTTGTGGTATGTGTGAGATGTTTAATTCCCCCTACAAATAAAAAAAATGATATAGCTTTTTAATGTGCCCTTTAGGTTTTCAGTTTAAACTTTGTTTATTGTATGTCTTACGGTGGGCTTATGGTATGGAATTCCTCATTCCAAGATGTTTTTGTTGCATTCTACCCTTTTTGGTATTTATTTCTCTGTGCGTCTGTTCAAATTTTCGGGGAACTGCAGGTCTAATCTCCGTGCCATGGAATGTTATGCAGCAGATCATCTTGAGTGCCATCACACGGCACATACTTGACAACCAGAGGATCAGGTCCAGCCAGTGTGGGTTTATGAAAGGCAGGTTTAGCTTGACTAACCTGACCTCCTTCTATGACAAGGTCACCCACCTAGTGGATGAGTGAAATGCTGTGGATGTTGTCTACCTAGGCTTTAGTAAAGCCTTTGACACCACTTCCTACAACATTCTTTTGGAGAAACTGACTGCTCATGGCTTAACGGGTGTATGCTTTGCTGGGTAAAAAACTGGCTGGATGGCTGGGCCCAAGAAGTTGTGGTGAATGGAGTTACATCCAGCTGGCAGTCTGTCACAAGTGATGTTCACTAGGGCTCAGTATTGGGGCTAGTTCTGTTGAATATCTTCATGAATGATCTAGAGGAAGGATTGAGTGCACCCTCAGTAAGTTTGCAGATGACACTAAGTTGTAGAGGGGGTGTTGATTTGCTTGAAAGTGGGAAGGCTTTCTATACAGAGGGATCTGGAAAGGCTGGATTGATGGACTGAGGCCAATTGTATGAGGTTCAATAATGCCAAGTGTTGGATCTTGCACTTGGATAACAACAACCCCATGCAACACCACAGGCTTCAGGAAAAGTGACTGGAAAGCTGCCTGGCAGAAAAGGACCTAAGGCTATTGGTCAACAGCTGGCTTATTACATGCCAGCAGTATTCCCAGGTGGCCAAGAAGGCCAACATCCTGGCTTGTATCAGGAACAGTGTGCCCAGCAGGACTAGAGAAGTGATCGTCCTCCCGTACTCAGCACTGGTGAGGCTGCATCTCAAGTACTGTGTTCAGTTTTGGGCCCCTCACTACAAGAAAGACATTGAGGTGCTGGAGTGTGTCCAAAGAAGAGCAACGAAGCTGGTGAAGGGTCTAGAGCACAAGGCTTATGAGGAGCAACTGAGGGAACTGGGGTTGTTTAGGATGGAGAAAAGAAGACTGAGAGGAGACCTTATCGCTCTCTACAGCTGCCTAAAAGGAGGTCGTAGCCAGGTGGGTGTCAATCTCTTCTCCCAAGTAACAAGTGATAGGACAAGAGGAAATGGTCTCAAGTTGCATCAGGGGAAGTTTAGATTGGATATTAGGAAAAATTGCTTCACTGAAAGAGTTATCAGTCATTGGAACATGATGCTGAGGGAAGTATGTTGAATCACCATCCCTGGAGGTATTTAAAACATGCATAGATGCTTAGGGACATGGTTGAATGGTGGACTTGGCAGTGTTAGGTTAGCGGTTGGACTTGATGATCTTAAAGGTCTTTTCCAACCTAAATGATTCTATGAGTCTATGATTATGTAAAATTTTCAGTCCTGGAGAATTGAATTATATTCATACTATTTATAGATGCTGCCTCCATTCAGAAAAATAAGTTTTATACCTGTGAAGCAGATTAGATTAATAAACAAACAAACAAACAAACAAACAAATAAATAAATAACCTATGTTCTAAAAATGGAAAAATGTTACACTTACTTTGGAAAAAAAAATTGAAAATTTATTAGTAATTTACTTTTCCTTTTTTCTCTTATTCTGAATAATCCACCTGATTGATATAAATGCATTCTGTTCAAGAAAACTACAGCTTACACTTGCTCAGTAAACATTTCCTGAGTTTCAGAGGTAAAACAAGCAATTATTTTGCAGTCTCCATATTGCAGATAACAGATGCAGTAGCTGGATGGGATTTTTCTCAAAACTACTGTTTTTTTGTTGCTTTCATCTATAGAGTATAAGACAGGAAAATTAAAACTTTGGATCTGCAGTTTCAATCATTCCCTTGTGGCCAATCAGCACCAAGATTGTGGTGCAAAGGTAACAAATTAAAGCCTTTGGGGTGTAGAGAAAATAAATACATGGAACCAGAGCCCTCAGAGAGAGGTGGGGTGTGATTCAGTGGGAGCTGAAAATAATGTGTGAGCCAAACTTGAAGTGAGAAAAAGGATTTTAGTTCTAACATGAAACTTTGGTAAGCAAGCCAGCCTGAAACAACAATAGGGGGTAGAAAAAGGATTAATGCAGGGTCAGATGAAAGAGAAAAAAAGTGGTTAGTATACCCTGTTCTCCAGGACATAAAATACAGCTATGGCCTAGTGAGGTTCAGTGTTCCTCTACAGTCAGCATATTGGCTAATAATGTCTGTCTGTTATAACTTCTCTACATAGAGAAAGAAAACCCAGTAATGATATCAATTATTTTATTAACTCAATGCCATAGGTATGTATTGTGGATCTACAGACTTAAGTCTTTTATATGATCCACGTAATTATTAACATTGATGCACCGTGTACCATGCATCTAAACTCCTGGGGTTTACAGTTTGTTCTTTAAGAGGTTAGAAAAATCACAGACAAATAATCTATGTTAAAAGGGTTTATATATAAAACTGTCATAATTTGTCATGGCATGCCAGTATTACTGGATCCTTATTTAGCTCCCTTGTAGAGAATATAAGTACAGTGATTATTTTTTCTTCTTTTATGCAGCAGAACCCATTATTATTTGATACACAGCATGCTTTTTCAACAGCGATGAAGGAGGTTCTTATCTTTAAGACCCTCTGCAGTAGAAGCTGGATGCTATACCAGTATCTTGGAGAACAGGGCTCTACCTGCCATGAATTTCCTATGAAATACTGGGCAGGACTCTCAATCCAGAGTCTTCCTTTCCCTCCTTCCTCTCAGTATATACACACACACACATTCACACACAGCCACTCTTTCCCTGTTCTCTCGCAGTTATATGAGTCAGGCAGGCAGAGGCAAGCAGAATGGCTCAGGGAGTGAAGGCAGAGAATCCAGAGCAGTGAAACCAAGGAGGCAGTGCCTTAAAAAGGCTGTAGCTAAAGTGTCTGCCCATGCCCTGACATAAATATTCAGTATTCAAAAATGAAACTGAAATAAATGATAGCTGTGATCTGAATACAGATGATGGCATAGAACAGTTTCATTCTTTAACCAGAATATGAAAATAATAATAAACATCTCACATGCTCATTAATAATTGTGAAATTCTCAAGTATAGTAGTGGAGAACAATATAAGAGAGTCCGTGACTTCAGAAGAGGGTATTTTTGCTGTATAGAAGGTGAAGATGTACACTTAATATAAGGACAACGTGAAATCTGAACAGCTGGCACTTAATTGCATATTATACAGACTACTGAAAGAGGGCTTGGTCCTGTGGAGAGACTAGCATGAGAAATGTGCAAATGATTATACATGAAGCATTTTCCAGTCTAGTACTGATCACAAAGAATGGAACCAGACTGGATTAGTAGAAAAATGGATCTATTTCTTACTTTTCTATAGACAGTCTATCGTTTCTTTTTTGATAGGAGCATCAAATGTTGTGGCAAAGCCCTGTAGAAACGGAAGTCTTCAGTCTCCTCTCCTCTCCTCTCCTCTCCTCTCCTCTCTTCTTCTTTCATCAAAGTTATAAAAATGGTGATTGAATACCAATAATTTCTTAAATGGAAATAGATTTTTAAAATACTTTATGGCCTTAGGTTGCTTATACTTTTCTTTTATATGTTTGAAATAAGAACAGAGAGCAATAACAGGACTGTTGGCTAGTTTAGCTTAAAGAGAAATAAAATTATCCTCATTATGCTATTGAAGCTAGGTCGATTCAGAACTCTGTGTAACTACTTCACAAGCTATTGCAGGTTAATATATTAATTAACTCATGTATGACTTTCAGAGAAATCTATATTTCAATCAGGGTCCCTAGAGGGAAAAACATTTCAAAGTTACTGTGTAATTATAAAACCATGAAAGTTTAACCCTCTGTAAAATCATTCCTAAAATATAAAGTGTGTGGGGTACAGTTTTCATTACCTGTTCCTGAGAACTTCAGGAAGGTAGACTGGATCAGGTCTTCAGCTCTGCTGCAGAGCTGCTGAAGAGCTGGTTTAAAAGGAAACGAGCAGTAGATATTTATGTTTTATTCTGCCTCCTTTCTTGAACTCTATCCTTAATTTTAAAAAGAAGAAAATACACTTCAAAATGATTACCTCATACATTTCAGATTTCCTTCATCTGTAGAGAATTTTAACTAACAAAGCTGAATTAGAGATGTTTGTTATTATAAAATGAACAGTCTTCTCACCTTGTTATATGACTAGTTCTACTGAGTTCAGCATCTCACATATGATATGCATTACATAGTTATTTAATGAGCACTGAGATGAAATGTTCTTAAATTTCTTGACCCACATTTTAGATTTGGGATTTAGCATGATGACAATGACTCAGATTAACTTGCAATTTTTAAGAAGAAGATAAGGAGAGAATGGCTTTGATAAACAGTAGTGTAAATTGCATTTGAAAATGACTGTTCTAAAACCGTCTTTGGCATAAACCTGCAAAAATCAAGATAAGGATTAGAAAAGCAGTATGGAAAATTGATATACAGTCTTAAAATAACTTTAAATCTCTGTAGTCCAGATATCATAATTTTGTGCCACGTTTAGCTAATGCTCAGTTCTCCCAGCAAAAGCTCTAGTGTGAAGGCTAAAGAAGTTAAAGTCAATTCTAATCCACTGTCTTTTCTTTGTGGAGATGTGGGCTCAGGAAAAATGTTTTTTCAAACACAGTGTGTGATAGAGTGTCTCATCTGAGATTCACATTTTGTTACAAGATGGGTTGAAGAAGCATTACCCCTGCAGTATCTTCCTCTTAGGCCATCCCCTGAGTATGCTTTGATATAGCACAAAATGTCAGCTAGTAAGATTCACTATAAGATTTACTATGAAAATCTGTACTTATCAATACACCATTCTATAAGCAGTTTCCAAGTGCATGAAGGTAGCGTATTTCATGTATGTATGAAGAGTTCCTTTTGCTGTGCTGTTTTAGAGGAATCATGCTACTGGTAACTGGAGAAGGTAGTGATGGTCAGAGCCACATGTTTTCCCATTTTTTCAGCTTAAGTAGTTATTCAATATCATGATCTCACAGATGTGGGAATAACTAATAACCGTGTCTGACTGAAGGGCTATATTCTGGCCACTTGAAACAACTTTCTTAAATATACTTGATTTTGTAACAGACAGTCAGTTATTCATCTGAATGTCTATGTGTACATCTAAAGCTGACTTCAGGAAATAACACTTTGATTATAATAAAGCAAGAGGGTGACTCCAGATGTTCACTCCTTGAATGTCATAGCTATTTAGACAATTACCTCTTCACAGAATCACAGAAATACAGAGTAATTCAGGGTAGAAGAGACCTCAGAAATTCTCTATTCCAACTTTGTGACCAAAGAAAGGTCAGCTCTGATGTCAGCTCTCAGGTTGTTCAGGCTTTATCCAATAAGCCTGGAATACCTCCAAGGACAAGAGACTACATAACCTGTCTGGGCCACCTGCTCCATGGCTTGACTGCCCTCATAGTGAGAAAATTCTTTCTTATATCTATTCTGAGCTTTTCCTGTTTCAATTTGTGTCTGTTGCCTCTCATTCCATGAAATCTGTGTGCCACTGAGAGGCCTTCTTCTATCTTCTGAGTAGCCTCCCTTGAGGTACTGGTGGGTCTTGTTAGGTCCTCCCAGAGCTGTCTCCAGGCTGAACTAGCCCAGTTCCCTCAGCCTGTCCTCACAAAGCAAGAGCTCCAGATCCCAACTGTCTCAGTAGACCTATGCTGAACTCTCTTTGGGTTAGTGATGTCTTTCTTCTACTCAAGGCCTCAAAAGTTGGATGCAGTATCAAGATGTGATCTGATGAGTCCTGAGGAAAGGAGAATAATCACTTGAATGACAGATTGTGCTTATGCTAATACAGTCCTGGATTGTGTTGGCCTTTTTGTTGCCATGCTCCTCTGCTGGCTCAAGCACAGCTTGCTGTGCACCAGGAACCCCTAAGCCTTTTCTGCAGACCCTGAGCTCCCCAGCCAGGCAGTGTCCAGCCTATATAATTATAGAATCATAGAATTATAGAATCATTTAGGTTGGAGAAGACCCTTAAGATCATCAAGTGCAATTGTAAACCTAACACTGCAAAATCCACCACTAAACCGTGTTCCTAAGCACCATGTCTACATGTCTTTTAATTACAAGGTGGTCTTTCTTTCTGTGTGGTGCACTCAAGATGTTCTTGTTGGATATCACCAGGTTTCTCTTGGCCCATTCCTCCAATCTGTCTGCATCCTTTTGGACGTTCCCTTAAGATATCACCCTGTCTCCCTCACCTACAAAATTAATGAGCAAGCACTCCATCACCTGATCACTGACAGAGACATGTCTGGGAAGAGACCCATGTGGTACCTCACTTGTTGATATCTTCCAGGTTCAGGATCACCCATTAACTGCTACCCTCTGAGTCCAACCATTCAACTAGATTTTTACCTATCTAATTATTTGCCCATCCAGATCACAATGGCTAAATTTGGATACACCAACACTGTGGGAGACAGTGTTGAAAGCCTTTTTAAATTCAAGGCTCTTCCCTTATTTAGTCATTTTATCATAAAAGGCAATCAGGATGGTGAGGCATGATTGGTAAAGCCATGCTGATGGTTCCCAGTCACCTTCTCCTTTGTGTGTCGAGAAATGGGTTCCAAGATTCATTCTGTGATTTTTCCAGGCAACAAAATGAGGCTGATTGGCATGTATATCCCTGGATCATCCTCTTCATCTTTTCTAAAGATGGGGGACAATTTTGCTTTTTTTTAGTTGCCAGAGACCTTACCCAGTCTCCATTAACTTTCAAAGATGTTAGAGAAGCCTTGCAAGCACATTGGTCAGTTCTCTCCATACACCTCAATACAGTCCATCTGGTCCCATGAACTTGTATGGAGTTTACTCTCTGAAGTACTCTCTCACTTGATTCTCATCCACTTTGCTACTTGCCTTCCTCACTCCCCCAGGATCTTGAACTCCACTACAGCCAACAATTCCACTAAACATCTCATTCCCAATCGTTTGCTTCTTGTTAGTAATAGAGGATACAGTTGTGTGTCACTGCCCATTTGACCAGTTATCCCCGACACTCTTCAGCCATCTAACTGCATGCATCCCATCATGTTGCCCTTCTAGCAGATGTCAAAGACATTGAAGTCCCCCTCAGGAACTGGGGTCTGTGATGCAGGTATTTCTTCAGCTGTTTAAAGAATACTTCATCCACTTCCTTACTCTAATCGGGTGGTCTGTAACAAGCTCTCACCATGACATCACCTCTCCTCTGATCTTGACCCACAAGCTCTCAGCCAATCTGTTGTCCATCCCATAAGACATCTTTGTACGTCCAAGCTGCTCCTTCACATAATGGACACACTTGTCTCCGCATCTTCTTTGCTCATCGTTCTTTGTTCTTATCTATCATAGCACCCCAGCCATGTGAGTTCTCAGTTATTCTGGTGATTTCACATGTCTGTGACTTCATGAGGAGTTCTAGTTCCTCCTGAATGTTTCCCAGGCTGCAAACATTTACATACAGATGTTTGAGGTAGGTTTCCTTTCAACCGTTTTGATTATACTGAGGTCTTTCTTGTTCGGATATCCCCATTCTTTGCTTTCCATCTGTGTCCAGTGTTCCCTTGTTAACTGTAGGTTGTAATCTCTCATCCACATGTTTTAGTATGACAGAGAATATGGATGCAGATGTCACTTCTCAGTGCGCTAAAATGCACAGGGCGTATTTTGTACTCAGAACAACAAAATCCCCCAGCTGTCTAAATTGCTTAGTAGCCTAAGTCAACTAGGTGCCCTTGATATCTGGCAGCATCTGTGCTAATGCAATCAAAGGCTGGACAGTAATATTTTAACCAATTAAATCGAAGGATTCCATCATGCCTTAAAAGATATTAGCCACTATTTTACTGCCTGTGGACTTGCCCATTCATGAGTTATTAATGTCACTGGAAAATTCTTATATGTCAATATTCTTTTATTCTAATATATTACTATGAGGGATGAAAAAGAATGAACAGTGAAAATAAAATGATAGGAAATAAATAATTTATATCTGAATGTTAAATGTAGCAAAATGAGAGAGAACACAGAATGTTTCATGTAAAGACAGAAAACAATGAAATCTCATTTTTTAGTACAAAATATTTTGTCTGTTCCTCATAGGACAGAGAAGTAGTACATGAGAAAAATGAAAATGGCTGCCAATTTTAATACACAGGTTGGAAAAGTTCAAAATAACAGCATACTCTAACCTCTCACACATAAAATATTAGCCTTCAAATACTTCATCCGAGTGACAAGTTGTATTAACAAAAGATGCTTTAATCTATTTGGGCACCTCTGAATTTCATGCTCATTATTATAGTCAATGGGAACTCAGTTAACTTGGTGAAGTTAGATGGCTATTGTATTCACTACCACAGACAACAATATAAATTAGTATTATTCCTGCTATTTATTATTCCTTCATTTAACAAGTGTTATAACAGTTTCTCAAATATGCAGTAGACATAGGTATTCTCTGACAATACTCTGTAATTCCTACTTTCAGAAAATGCCACTTCCAGAATGAAAAAGCATGCAACTGCACAACTGTGAAAGCACTAGCTCTACCTATTTTTCCTTTACAAATATTCCTTTTAAAAACTATATACAGGAAAAACATCTTTCAGGGTCCTCTCTGCGCTTGTCTCTCTTAATCCTTTCACTCATTTCTTCCACTTGACTGTAATCTTAATGTCATCATTGGCAAAAGTATTTTTCTTTTCCTCATTCTGTCCAAGATCTTTCTTGATCCTAGCACCTTTAAACTAATTTCCACTTTGCATGGATTCTTTCTGTAGAGTTAAATGGTTTCCCACTTTTTAGTCTCCAAAGACATTCAGTCCCGTACATCAACAGTGACTTTCCTTTTGCAGTGTATTTCCTCTCAGGGTAATATAGTTAGTCATTTTCTTATTCTATCCCTGTTACAAACATGAGGATATTTTATGCTGTCTTCTAAGCTGTGATTATGTATCTGATACTCCTTCATCTCAAGCCCTGAATATTGCTTTTAACTTTAAGATTTTTACTCCTCACAAAACATCAAGACATCATTCATGTTATCATTCCTATGCAAAGGATAATATATTTATGTTTATAGTCATAATATTACTACATTTATTCATATTATATTTATTCATAATTGAGGATTTCCTCCTTCTTCACAAGTAACTTTTTATACTCAGATCCTATATGGCTCAGTGTGTAACTGACTTCAAATCATCACTGAACAGGCTCAAGCCAAATCTGTTTGCTTATGCTAAGGAAAGAATCTCAGGAAAGGTCACAACCACTGTGGAGTTTCATCTGCATTAAAATTCATGCAGTATTGATCAACTAATTATGTGAAAAAAAGCAGCTGGATTCATTATTTCATCCTTATTTAAGGTACTCTTTCTAACATCTTCAGTGGTCCTCAAAGAAATCTTAGCTTCACTTAAGACTGGTGTTACAGTGTCAGTAATATATAACTTTATCACTTTGCGATTAATCTATCAGCAATCAATATATCTAAGTCAATACATAACAGAACAGTATGACTTCTTAGAAAAATAAGATTTTTTTCTCTGTTCCAGGTTTCTGTATTCTTTGTCAACTCTGAAAAAAATTCGATTATCATTTTTATATTTTTTTGCTATCTTGATACTTATGAAATGAAGACTTTACTAAATGTAGTAACCTGTTATTTCACATATTCATGTATACTTCTTCACTTTCCACTTTTAGTAGCAAATCTTTTACCTTTTTTTTTTGTCCTGTTTGTCTTCTAAATTCTTGTTCTCATCAGCTTTGAAAATGAAGGACTTTAATTAAAGTAAGGTTCTTCTGTTTTCTGCCTTGTATATTTTCATGTTCCTATAATTCTATTCTATACTTTGAATATAGTGTGTAAGGAAGCTATTATGCAAGATAAATCTGTATTTCCATATATAAAAGTAAAAAGTTAACAGTGAAAATGTCCTATCAGACACAGACCAGCAAAGAACTGACAATTCACTGCATCAAAACATTTTTGCAAAGGATGAAAACTGTAATATCCACCTCTTCAAAAACTCAAAGAAGAATGAGTAGACTGTGGTTAAACAGACTGCTCTTTGTAGCCTTCATACAAAAAGTTATTATAAAGCACTTCAAAAACTCAGAATGAAGAATTGCTAGGCTACTTAAATAACATTTCTAACAGGAATTATTATGGCAGTACAGAAAAAAAAAAGTAAATGTCTGTAAGCAAACACTTAGATAAGCTGACAAAAAACATTCTGAACAATTCTATGCAAGAAAGGGTAAGATAAAGAACTAAATGTCAGAAAGATTATTGAAAACCAAAAATTAAGCATATGCAAACAAACAGATAACAGCACATTCCAAAATAGTAATCAGGCAATGGCAAGAAATAATTAGCTAATCAAAAACAGAAATTAAGTATTTTTGACAGTGAACATAATTAAAGAAAACCATTTCACAAAAGGAATGAATTAAAGCTCTGAACAATCCCTGGGAAAACCAGGTCATATGGTTTAAATCTGCAGCTGTAAATTGGACAATTTTTAAATAGCACATTTAAATAGAAACATTACGTGAAAAGTACAATTTTGTTTCTCCATATGCACAATAATATGTTTTGGAGACTTTTTGCAAGAATCCTTGTAGAGGCAATGGTTCTAGTTGACTCAGTGAAAATTTAAAAATACAGAATGGTTTGGGTTGAAAGGGACCTTAAAGATCATCTAATTCCAACCTCCCTGCCATGAGCAGGGACACCCTCCACTAGACCAGGAAGCTCAAAGCCCCATCCAGCCTGGCTGAATGGTGTGTTTTGAATATATGGATAATTCACTATCACTCTGTGATTTGTTCTGTCTTCTTCTGTGGTAGCTGAGTCTCACAGATAAGCCAGCTATATGACATCGACCAGTACGTTGTTCTGTCAACTGGTAGATGCTTACACACTTAGATGTCCATGGACTGCTGCAGTTTGTTTGCAAAGTGGATGAGTAACTCCAAGAATAAGGTTCCTTTGTACAGACTCACACCAACAAATACTCAACATTTTTGTAAAAAACTCCCCTCAATAATATTATTCCATTAAATCTTTAAACTCCAAGAAAATTAAAGCCAAATCTCAAACAAATATTGCTGATAACGTTGGCCAACTGCACTTGTTTCATGTAGTAACTGATGTATCTAACAGCTCTTACTGTGAGCAGAGTTAGGTGTCTACTGTACGTATATCATTCTCAAGAACAGATTTGATGTTTCAGTCTTTAAAATGTGAACCTAGGGATTGAAAAAGACTCAAATATGACTTCAGTGTCATAATTCCACATATTTACCTTAGATTTCAAAAAGCTTAGCTGTGTCCTTTCATCACTAGGTATCTTTTTTTTATAAATTTTTCATTCCTCCTTTCTGCAACCTTCGATTACATTAAGTTTGACTTCTTTGGAATGTTCCTTTTCTGAAGTGCAGTATTTCTGCATTTTTTAAAAATTTGTTTTATTAATACATCGTCAGTTCCACAAAGGAGCTTGGTCCAAAGTTATATAGAACAACAGTGACAACAAGGTGTTTTTAAACAGGGAGCAACGGGAGATGGGAAAGAATTATTTTGTTAAAAAAAAGAAAGAGAAAGCCTAAATTTTTATAGGCGATGTCAAAATATTTCCATCAAATTAATAGCGTGAAATTAAAAAAAAAAAAAAATCAACTTTTCACTTACCTCCTCCTTATGCTGCATATTGTGCTCATCCATTTCTCATGGAGCTGGTAAAACCTCAGGTTTGTGTAAGTTGTTACTTGTGTTGAAAAAAAAGCCAGCCTCCTTCAGACCTTTTAATAACTCCCAAGGGGCATTTGCATATTTCAGGAGAGTTGGAACATTTATACTCTGCTGTGTTGACGAATGTATCTTAAATACTACTTGTGCAGAGGTAGCTGGACAACATAAATTCCTTTAAAGCTTATTTCTATCAAATCAAAAGACTTCTCAGATAGATAGGATTGAAGGTCTGTTACTAAAGCTGATGTAACAGAGGTTACATGTAGTGCAGACCAGAATCTGTCCCTTAGTTTCCTCTGGCAGTGGGTTATCTTATACTGGTATTTATCTTTGAAAAGGGGAATACTATTCAGCTCTCTGCTTGAGAGATTATCTTAAGGAGAATTTGAAGGAGTCACTTCAGCAAAAGTTGACATTTTTGCAAAGTTAATGGCAGTAAACATGTATATTAGAAATATACGCAGCTTGATTTTTTTATACTATATAACATGTCCAATCTAGTGGATGAGTCAATGTTTTGTTTACTTTCTCTGTCTTTAACGAAGGTTTTTGCCATGATATTTTTTTCCATAAACACTGTGATTAGGATTGCTGTGAATGTTTTATATATGCTCCTCCCTATGAGTTGGCTTGCTTGTTAGAGTGACATTTGTTGTGAGTAGCTAAGCAGTAAATTTACTGCTGTCCGTTGTCAACTTTCTTTAGTCTTTTGTCAGAATATGACTGCTAGGAAGCAAAGTGATGGTGCATTCTGTTTGAGAAGTCACATTACTTCAGCAATGTGTCATTAGAAATTTTATAATTCTTCTCTGGGTCACTGTTATTGTGTAATTTTTGTGGCATGCAAAGAGACTTTGGGTGAAATTTGTACAGCTCTGCAGTGTACAGTGCAATTATTTATTTTATATTGTTTGTAATACATACCTAGTCACTAACAAGCAACTAGGCTACACATTAATGTGCTCACCAGCCCAAACAAGACATCTAGTGAGTTTCTGCCGGTTGGGTACTCATCATCAATGGGGAATGGACACTATTCCTTGAAGAAGGCTGGTCATTGATGTTTTCAAGTTACCATGTTCCAATTATTTCTTTGTTTCCTTAAGATTTCATAGCTTTCAGCTAGTATTATTTCTCCTGTATCTTCAAGTTCCTAACAATTGCTATCTTAAAGATTAAACTTCTGTGTTTTTACTTTTCTTACCTCTAATTCTTTAACTCATATATTTTTTCACACCTTCACAATTATTTTCTCACAAAACTGAATTAACATCACACAGCTGTGTTGCATCAAGCTGGCCTTGGATCACAGGCAGCTGAAATCTTATGCCAAGGGTTTCAGTTTCATCTTGAAATTGTCATTAATTGACTCAAAATTCTCTGCATTTCTGTTTCAAAGTGATAAAAAGCAACAAATGCAGAATACAAGATATTTTTAGATGCTTTTGGGAAACCTCCAAAGGAAGACCATTAAATGAGCAAATTAAAACTAATGCATGCTTCTGAGGAAATTGTCTTAATACAGACTGGTTAAAATGATGATGCTATCTTTAGAGATTGTCCTTCAAAAATAAAACAAAACAGACAAGTAAAGAGAAAAGCTACAAATATTAACTGGAAAGTTATTTATATATTTGTGCTCATCTGATAGGAATGAGCTGTAATATTTTTAGATAAGACAGTTTCACAGTTATGTTCGTGCAGTCTAGCACTACAGTTCAGATTGTTCATGAACATTTCAAAAGCTTTAGATGTAGCATATAAAAAAGACAAAATTAATTCTGATAAATTTTCACTCCCTCTTTCTTGCACATTCATTGCTTATGAAATTGAGATTTTTTTAGGCTACCTATGTGTATTTCTGCATAGTACAGTATAATTGCTATATGAAAATTTGTTAGAGGAAATCTAATTTAATTTAAAAACAACTTGCTCCATGACACATTCTGCTGTGTTAATCGATGACAACTGCTATAAGCTAATTAATAATGGATACCCTTGTGAGGTGAACAATCTTTGTGGGACATTGTACTGAACAGAATACTGCAATAAGAAAGCTGCTTATATAGGGGGTTCTGTACTCCAGCGTACAGTTTCGTTAGCTGTGTGCTTCTTTAGACTGAAAAAAATGTGGAATGTTTGCTGCTGACATAACAATGATTTGGATTTTGCAAGAGATTCTAAAACAAAAGCCAACCAAATGCTACTGAGGTTTTCAAAATCTTTAAAATAAATGTTCAATGAAAAAAGAGGCTGTTGAAACGCATAAAGGCATTCAGTACAAATGCTCAAAAATTATGTAAATTCAGAACTTTTTTCCAATGTGGTTTCTACTCCTGAGCAAAGATTTCCTGCCACTTGTTTTGGGCCATGTTCATTTAATCAAATACAGATGATTGCAAGGTGATTATCTACAAAACAAGAACAACACAGAGCACAGCTTTGTTACCCTTTCACATAAAAAGACCCTTTTCAAGCTTGTTCCAATTAGTATCATGTAGTTACTGCTATCTCCACAGACAAAAAGTTAAATTTTAAACGTTTTCTTTTTCTATTTTTTAATGTAAAGGAGACCATAAAACCCCATGGTCTCACTTTTTTTTTTTTTTCTGTTAATCTATTTAGCTGTTTTGCTGTCATTTGATTCTTATGCATTGTGTCTTTGTTACTCTGATTTCCACAATTTCTAGGTCTTGATATAATGTGAGTAAAATATCTCATATTTATTCTTCATCCTTCAGCATCATTCAAATGTTAAAACTGTGTACAGATTATGTGGTAGGAAAGCATTACAAAAAATCCCATTACTTTTGTATAATCAAAGCATTTTTATATTAATTTTATATAATATGCATATCATAGAATCATAGACTCATAGAATCACAGAAAGTTTGGGTTGTAAGATCATCTAGTTCCATGCCCCCTACCATGGGCAGGGACCCCCTCCACTAGACCAGGTTGCCCAAAGCCCCATCCAACCTGGTCTTGAACACTTCCAGGGATGGAGCTTCCACAACCTCTCTGGGCAACCTGTTCCAGTGCCTCACTACCCTCATGGTGAAGAATTTCTTCCTAATATATAGTCTAATATATTATCAGTGACAACGGGTCTAGTTTTTATATACATATTTGAAACAGTACCTGTCAGAGACACTAAAGTACTAGGTTAACTGGTCGTTCCCAGTATAAGACTGAATTCCTTGGTTGATATTTTTTGATTGTGAGATGAAAAGGAGGAAGGGAGAAATTTCAGTGCAAGTGGTACATTCTTGCACAGACAACAGTGATCACTAATCATTACTGTTTAGTTGTGCGCC
>VXBL01005995.1:45520-66189 GCA_013400195.1 Aramus guarauna | reverse complement strand
TTTTTTTTTTTTTACATTAAAACAAAAAGGAGGGGAAATCAATGTTTGCTTACAAAAGTCTAACTTCTGGCTTTCACTTACAATCCCTGTATGATTTTGCAAATGTAAATAATTGTAAAATATCTCTGGTTGATGAGTGCATAGAATGAAGTTCTTCAGTATCACATCTGTGCATCATACCTTCAGTTTTCATTAAGAAAGGGTTAAAATATACTTCTCCTCTATTTTTTAACAGAAACAGCTGTAGCTTCTCTGTTCTCTGTAGAGCCTGTTTTTATTAATATGCTGGACATGCTAAAACAGGGCTTGTAAGGATCATTGGACCTTGACCAGAATATCATTTGCTTTGGGAGTTCTGGCCAGGCTGAGCTGCAAAAGAGGATAGAGAACTTAGCATTGCAAGAATGGCAATAGTTCCAAGCCTCAACAAAAGCAGCTATTTCTGTGAGTTAAGGAACTTCATAACTAGCTAATATTATGCCAATCTACAAAAAGGGTGTGGGGGAAGACCTAGGGAACTACAGACCTGTTAGTCTAACCTCAGTTCCTGGAAAAATTATGGACAAGATTATACTGGGTACTAATGAAAGGCATTTAAAGAATAATGCAATCATCAGGCACAGCCAATGTAGGTTCACAAAAGGAAAGTCCTGTTTAACTAATTTTATATACTTCCATGATAAGGTCACGCACCTAGTGGATGAAGGGAAGGTGGTGGATGTAATTTTTCTAGGTTTTAGTAAGGCTTTTGATGCTATCTCTCACAGCATCCTTTTGGACAAGTTGTCCAACTGTGGGATGAGGAGGTTCATGGTTTGCTGGATGAGGAACTGGCTGAACGGCAGGGCTCAAGGTGTTGTAGTGAATGGGGCTACATCTGACTGGCAACCAGTCCCCAGTGGTGTTCCTCAGGGTTCAATTCTAGGGTCAGTTATGTTCAATATATGTATCAAAGATCTAGATGCAAGAGTTGAATGCACCATTAGTGAGTTTGCTGATGATACCAAACTGGGAGGTGCTGTTGACTCTCTTGAGAGGCAGAAGGCCTTGCAGAGGGATGTGGATTGATTGGAACATTGGGCTATGATTAATGACATGAAATTTAACAAGTCAAAATGTCAGATTCTTCACCTAGGATGGAGTGATTCCAGGTAAGAGTGTAAATTGGGAGAGCAGTGGCTGGAGAACAGCCCTGCAGAAAGGGATTTGGTGATAATGGTTGATAGTAGGCTCAATATTAGTCACCAGAGTGCCCTGGTAGCCAAGATGGTAAATTGCATCCTGAGGTGCATCAAACACAGCATAACCAGCTCGTCAAAAGAGGTGATTATCCCACTGTATTCAGCATTAGTGTGGCCTTACCTTGAGTACTGTGTGCAGTTCTGGGCTCCACAATTTAAGAAAGGTGTGAAGGTTCTTGATTGCATCCAGAGGAGGGCCACAAAGCTGGTGAAAGGGCTGGAAGGCATGTCCTATGAGGAATGGCTACGGACTTTGAGCTTGTCTAGTTTGGAGAAAAGGAGGCTGAGAGTGACCTTATGGCTCTCTACAGCTTCTTGAGGAGGGGAAGTAGATAGGGAGGTGCTGAGCTCTTCTCACTGGTATCCAGTGACAGGTCACATGGGAATGGTTCAAAGCTGCACCGGGGAAGTTTTACACCTTTTTTTTTACCAAGAAGGTGGTCAAACACTGGAACAAGCTTCCTAGAGAGGTGGCTGATGCCTCCTCAAGCCAGTCAGTGTTTAAGAGGCATTTGGACAGTGCCCTTAATAAAATGCTTTAACTTTTGGTCAGCCCTGACCAGTAGGTCCCTTCCAACTGAATTAGTTTATTCTAAAACAAACACTGAAGCTTCTATAGATATTATGTACCCAACGTTCACCCTGAGCTTTCAAAAAACATACTTTAGATGACTACTCTAAAATTGGACTAGATCATAATTTGTGCATTTTGGTCCTTTCATGGTTTTGTTCCTGAGCATCAGATTAGAACTGTGTAGGAACACATAGCTAACCAGTATTCTAATTAACTGTAATTAAATGTAATGCAATTCAATTAAATGTAATTAAATTAAATGCACACATTACTATTTAGAATATGTAATGAGAACAATGCTTGTAAACAAACTCTTGTTTCCACAGAGAAAAGTAAATAAACATTAAGAAAGCTCTTTTGTCTATTCTTTTTCCAAATCCATTAACATCAAATTGTTCTTGTTGCCTAAATAAGGTCATTTTCTATAGTAATAGGCTTAAGGCTTTAATCACCTCAAAGTTTGCATTTGTGGTTTCATAGCTTAGAGACTTCATTATCTAGATTCTAAATTAAAATATCAGCTCTAATCAGAGGGATGTGAAGATGAACCTTTTTTTTCCCCCTCACATAAATACTGCTTTTTGGAAAAAAGCAAGAAGAGTTTATATCTCATTTAGTTGTTTGTATACCTACCAATTCTCTGAAATCAAAACCACTGACTGCTCTCTTTCTAAAAAGAAGTTGACTTCAACTGCTTCTGAGATCACACTCTGCATGTGAAAAAGGAGCAAAGGTACAAAACCTACCCATATCAGATAATGTCTTTTGAAGCATTTTTTTGTTGTTGTTTTTGGTTTTTGGGGTTTTTGTTTGTTTGTTTGTTTGTTTGTTTTTTGGTGAGCATTGAAGGTTCTAAGCTTTTTATATTTTGTAAGTAAATAACAGAGGTGGTGCAAGTTGCAAACAAGAATGTAGACCACATACTACACATTTGCAAAAGTTCTAGGAACATTTTTCTTTTTGTCATCCAGCGTTGTTAAATATGACTGAAGTCTCTCTTGCAGTTCATCTCTCTTGCAGTTCATGTTTCTGAGAACAGTAGTTCCACTGAAATACACTATAAACACCACATCATACTATATCATTGTCAACTTGTGAATGGAAAATCTTTCAGATATTCAGTCCTCTGAAGGTTTATGGTTGGCTCTGTTCTGTGCTGCGTTCACCAAAACCTAAGTAGATACAGATCAGTCAGTTTTTCATGAGCAACCTCAGGTCCTGCTCACAGAAGCTCCATGCAGGCCAGTCACCTAAGTAATTTCAGCAAACCATGGGAAGCTCCATGTTTCTGTGTCTACGATGCTCACAAGACCAATGCTAGTTGGTATAATGCTATCTCAATAGATCTACACGAGGGGTATCCTCTGAGGTGGTCATGACATTCATAAAATGTCAACCTTTACCCAATAAGCCCTATTAAATCAAACCCAAAGAAATCCACCTTCAAAAAATACAATTTTAATAAAGGACAAAAGCCCATGCCACCCTAGTCCTAAAATTGGAGAAATAACAGAGATTTTGAGAAGTTTATTAAAGAGCTCCACTGCAGCTGATTTTTCATGGATAGGGCTTAGATTTAGAAACAAGTGGCAAGAACTGTGTTAGATTTAATTTTATATATTGCATTTGGCAATGAAAAGTGCTCTGGCAGTGAGGGGCTGTTGCTATGGTGAAGTTGTAGGAGCTCCAACATCCCCCAACAACTGAGTGCCTTACAACAGCTTCTGTGTGAATAGGGCATGTCCCAAACAGCTGCTCTTTCTACTTGCTTCAATAAAGGTTTTGGCTGGTAAGTTAGGCTTTCTCATCCTTTAACATGTATGCATCACTGGAGTAAAAATGTACCGTGGTTATGTTGACTCTGCTCAACAAATCCGATGTCTTGTATGGAAGAACATCTGGCTTATAAGGATATCTTATTTGATATCTGGTTAATAGTGATTAAGCATAAAAGCAAAAAAAGCCCCAAAACCAAAAAACCCACAAACCTTATGGATCAGTAGATATCAGTGAACGTAACAAAAAGCAGAGTAACCAAATCTCTGACTGATGGGCCATTGAAGGAATAGCCTTGAAGAGCTTCAGATGGAATTGTGTAACTGATAAGAAAGGGGGGGTGGGGATCAAAATTATTTTCAGGCCCATGGAAAATAAAAAACTCATTATGGGACATTTCACGGGTTTTGTGGGACTGTTTAGAACTCACTGTGCTATGTTTTAAGGGTATTGTATGAATCAGTGAAACTTATTACAGGATAATTAAGGAAAGAAAAGTGAGGGATCAAGGAAAAAGCATGAGGATTAAGGGAAATAAGTGTGGAAATGAAGGAAGAACAAAAGGATCTCATCATGTATTAGCAGCTTGCTGGTCAGCACGATTATTTGGCCAAACCCAGCATAAGAGCTGTGTTCCTAACCCTTTTTTTCCCATCTGAATGTCTTCTCTATGCTCCCTGTTTATGTGTTTGTTTATGTGTAAGGTCTGCTAGTCAACCTGGAACTGAACTATCCAGGGAGTGAGAGGATACCACCTATGAGAAAAAAGCCAAGATCAGAGCCAGTGATCAGAGCCAGATCAGAGCTGAACAGTTCAGAATATTTTATGGACAAGATCTATTCATCTAGAGTATACTTACTATGCATACTAGACATATAGTATGTCTACATAGTTACATACTATATAGACAAACCTCAATGTTTTGTGCATCTTGCAGTGAGTTAAAAAAAAAAAAAAAGCAAAATAAAGTTTGGGGGATTTTGTTGGTGGTTTTCAGTTGTTTTTAAGGTGGTTTTTTTGTTTGTTTGTTTGGTTGGTTGGTTTTGTTGTTGTTTTGGGTTTTTTTTTCCACAAAGGAGAGACAAATTAAGAGTAAAAAACAACTTTGGAATGAAATCTCAAGCAGAATACTGACTTAATGACTATATAGTTTGTTCAAAGGATAGATCTTCACTTCAGGGTCAATAAATTGCTGCTTACCAAGTGATTTATTAATTAAATTTTAAGTTAATTTTAATAATGTATGCTTCTTTTTGCAGCATTTACCACTGAAATGTTAGCTCTGGTTGGCTATGATTCATGAAGATTCTTATCTGACAAGCAGAGTGTCTGTCAACTTCACAAGTCGTCGTAAGTTTTATTTTACTAGGAACAAAATGAGGAACTGATGGATAGGGAGTGACACTAGGTAAGGGATTTCCTTACATCGTTTCCCCTCTAGTCCACTAGAGGGAAAAAAAAATCATCTGCTTAGTAGGAAACTGAGAAGAGAAGAAGAAAACAAAACAAAACAAAATAAAATAAAACCCAGGAAATTGTAGACACCAAATCCTTTATTAGGTTAAACACTAAAAGTGCTGAAGTCTGTCTTTCAGATCTCAAAACCCCCTCACTTATTGCTTAATTCGAGATAGCAAAAATACCCATCTAAATTTCAGCAATAAATTTTACTGGGGGATTAAGTGAGCTAGAAGGTGAGAATAAGATGGGTACTGTTAAGTGTCCATTTTGATGAGTGATGAGTGCAACAAGTAACATGGACCTTGAAGATCACAGCAGCCAGTGTGTCTGTCAGGAAAGTGCCAGCACTGGACCTGAGACTCAGAAACAGCAGAGGACAGGATAAATTTCTTTGGAGGGGAAATTGATCAAAAACATTTGACTGCTGTGAGGTTATTCCTACAGAGAGAGCCTTCCTGCGGATTATGTGAAGGTCAGCTTGAGGGGAACAAAGAAAGGCCAGTGTGTTTGTTTTCTTCAGGACTTAGCTGACTGACTACGAAATAACAACCAGGTCAGCAGGTTCTGCCCGCTGTGTCCATGTCAGTCAGTGTGCAGAGGCCCCCTGAGGTGAGAGCAACCTGCCCTGCACCTGGCTTCTGCCTGGGCATGGCCTTAAGGAGCTCCTCTGCCTGCACTGCTTGCACCACACCAGCTACGCAAGTTTCGCTTCTTCTCTGGTGTTGATCTTTCCCTTCCTGAATGGAGTTTGAGGTAATGCATGTAATAACTGCTAGTCTCTTGCTTAATGATTCCAATTTTCACTGGCAATCAAGAGAGTGATCAGGATTGCTATAGATATTATCTTTTCAAGAACAGAGAACAAGATAGTTGGCATGCAGCTGTGGGCTGCCTCAGTTACCCAGTTTTGGGTGTCGACATTTGTTCTCCCTCTGCCTTTGCATTTTATCTAGCCTAGGACCCTGGATTTTGGTGTGCACCTTTGGCTCAGGCATTACAATACTCATGAAGTGACGCCTCAGTTCTCTAGGCTTCCCATTGCCTTCCCATTTTGGAGTTTAGTTACAGTGAAAATGTACTCATCACAAATATATAGTGAGAAATTTTTTCTGCCAAAGTAGATTATAGATCTATTTGAGCTGCAATGTCTTGAAGAATTATTGAAAAGACTTTAAGCCTAGACATCTCAAGTATTGCGCTTGAAAGCAGATGATAAGTGGCGCAGTGGGAATATGGCTTCACCTTTCTCACCTAAGTTGACCTCATGGTTGAAAGAAACTAGGATAGCTGATGTCAGTCCTTGTTTTGGATTGGTTTTGGTTTTTTTCATATGAGGGACTATTAAACTTACCTTTCTGTAAGAATGTATGGGTGAAAATGTAGTCTACTGAATTTTATAATTTGATTATGCTACAGCTGTGGCACTCTGATATGTCTGTAAAGAAAAACTGCTCACTGTTAATATTTCATTCTTCATCTTTCTCTGTTCTGTGACAGCTCTGTGGCATTGCCCATAAGAGAAGCGGGTGCAGTATTTTGTGTCAGACAATTTAACTTCATTTCTATCTTGAATTTTGCATCTACAGTGATATCTATACAGCCAGCATGTAACAATGTCATCATTTGCTATAAAGAATACATCCATTGTTTAGATTGAACAAAGCATATGAAGTAAGATTCATCTACCCTTTACTTTAGACATTTAATCTACTCAAAGATAGGATCTTCTTATCTTTACTGAACAGAGACATGCAATCTACCTTTAAAACATTTGTCTAGAAGAGTCAAAATATATTGCCTTTGTAAGTGCCTTTGTTCTTTCACCACAGAAAAAGACTATATAATGACAGATATGTGATGCCTAATTTTTATTAAGTTCAAGTTATGGTAGACAAATCTCAACTGTGATATGACCTGAAAAAACAAAACCAAAAACAACCAAAATACCCACCCACCCAAACAAACAAAAAACACAAACCAAACCCCAAACTGCCATATTTAGAGTACCTATAAAAAGATAGAAAAAGCAAAGTAAACACTAGCCAAAGCTGGAAACAGGGTAGCAAGGATGTAGGTTATTACAAAACCCCTGAAATGCTATTTACCAAATGTGACAACCTTTCTTCCAAACAGGAAAGAGTGTTAGAAGTATGTTGAGGTGCATCACACCCCATTAATAGTCATTAATAGTTCCATGAGAAGAATGCTAACAGAAGTTTCCTCAGACTATTCAAGTTGTGCCTGTGGTACACAAATATTTGTGTTGTTTCTAATATGTAAAAGTTACTTTTCACATCTTTTTGTTGCTTCTTAAAAAGGTATATAGCATTTTCACAGGACCATTTTTATATCATCTGTCGTCAAAAGTTCTAATAGTGTTCAGTGTTTGTGGGGTTTTCCTCTTTTTCACTTGAATCACTCATGATTTGTCGTACATTATGTTATAAATGAAACAAGTTCACTCTTTTTTTTCTCTAAATTGGAGAAAAGCGTATTGTTTCCTTTCAGTTTTGCTCCTCTTAGCTAATTGAATGCTTAATCCAAAGGTAGAACTGAAATTCATATTACTGATTGAAGCCATCAGTGGTGCAAATGGTAAGTTCCCCACTACAGTTATGAGAAACTGGAAATATAAAGATTTCAAAGGAAAAATGAAGATCAACTTTTTTCAGGCTTTAGTAATATTTCTCATATAGTGTGTGAAATAGATGTCATCAATGTGGTATCTTCTGAAGAATTATTTTAACTGGTGCACAAATAAGGATTGACTGAAGGGAGAATTATAAATTATATATCAAAATATGACTTAATGGCAAAGAGATAATTTTTGAGGGAAAGGGTGACCGGTTGACAAAATCAAGTGATGTAAGATGAATAGTGATTGACTGTAAGAACTGTACAACATCAACAATAGTTGCTAGCAGTCAGGTAAAAAAGGAACAAAAGAAGATGGCTTCACTCACAAGGCTGGTAGAACTGTGGAGCTAAAGGAATTTTATTTTTATTTTCTTTTTTAAGTGGAGCCTGGAAGAGAAAGAGAAGCTCAGTGAAGATTACCAAATAGGCAAACTGTGACAGATGAGAAGATCCTGTGAACTGGAAATGGTCAGGGAATGGGACAGTAGTCAGTGGACTCACAATTCAGGGCCAAGTGTTGCTCCTCTCTCAAAATCAGCCTTTTGCCAATATTTGAGACAGGATTCTGTCCCAGACCAAGATCTGGGCCCTTAGTCTGAACTATCAAATCTAATGGTTATGCAATGTGTAATAAAATGCATAGTTAAAATGATGAAACTACACCACCTCTGAATCATTCATTACAGCTAAAGAGGAATATATGATATTAAACTTGTATGTGTGTGTCTATACATACATAGGCTAAATCTTTGTTCAAAATCAATCTTAGACAGCTATATGTAAGGGCTGAGATGCTGTTCCAGTTTTGTAGTAATAAATGAACATTCTTATTTCTTGGAAGTATTGCAAATACCTTCTTTTATTAATGCAAGTAACTCTATTATAATCAATAGAACTGAAATCACTTGAGCTCACAATAGAAGTCAATGGAGCTACCATGGTGGAATTATTAGACCAAATAGGTGGCTTTGTTTTAGCAAAGGAAGCAGATAAGAAGACAAAGTTAGCTCAATGTCAGAGTTATTTTTTAAACAGCTTATATGAGACCTAAAATCTTAGCTGCAGAACTTGGATCACATATTCACTGTCATCAGCTGAGCTATTCTAATACTTATAGAAGCTAACAATCTGGCCTCATATCATTGCTGCCACCTGTTACTGGCATGAAGATAAATCAGATTCCTGAACTCAAAGTGTTCATGGTTTTTTGCATACTTTTCATAATCTTCTGAGAAAGTTAATAATTAAAAAATCCTTGAAAATTTAAATATAGGTCGCAAACACAGGAACAGTCCACAACTGTTTTGTCACAATAGGGAAAGTATCTTATAGGGAATTAAAATAGTTGGTTGTGGGGTTATTTTCACAGTATCTTTAGAAATTAATAAAATATATCCAATTTAATTATTTCATTCATTTTTGCTATTTAAAAGCGATAATGAGATATAAGTACGCATTTCTAAGTGCTTTAAAGGATATAGCAACATGAGGAAGGTAATGCGCAGTAATCTGTGGTTTCCACTAGATACTAGTATCTGTAGATACTACTGGAACTATGCCTCTGTGGAGACAAGCACTCGAAATATACTGCAGTTCATAAAACAAGCTTGTGGATAACCTACTTCATAACTATTCCACAAAACTGAAAATTCAGAATTCTCATTTTTAAATAGGAATAGAGAAAAAAAAGGTCTATGGACTTTAATTTGTAGTTAAAAATGTCTAGTTTCAATCTCATTCTTCTGACACTTGAATAAGCTGTGGAAAGTTTATTTAATTGAAAGGCCATTGCAAAAGTAATTGAATATTTATTACATTAAATAGTAATGCAATTAATCTGTCTATGTCTATTCACAAATAAGCACTGAGAAATCTTTTCTTTCACTTCACCCGCATATGCTTTAGAATGGCTTTTGGGGTAATTGTTTTATGTGAAAAGGTCTAATGAAGAAATACAAATAAAAAAGATAATAAAGAAAGTTTTAGGAATATAAAAATGGATCAAAGGAGATGAAGAGAGAGAAATAGATCTTACCATCAGTATCTAGAAACAGACCTAGCTCTTCCCTCACAGATGTTTGTCCTCTATTACTTATATTGCCATTATCAAGTGCTAGATAAGTGTGTGCTTTGCTTTCCAGTCAAGAGAAGTTTTTCTTGCTAGCAGGCAGGCTTGCTGTATTTTTATCCCAGAAACTCCATCTTCGTAGCAAAGTTCTTGCTCTAAATGCAGGTGGCTCTCTCTCCCTCTTGGCTACAAAGGAGCTTAGGATAACTAAAATAAGCTCAGTTGTCAAATTTTGAAATGTTGAAGCATGAGGTGAATCCCTTAGAAAGAACTAAGACAATACCATGACAGTCTTCTGACACCTGGGCCACAGTATAGGAAACTTTAGGTTTGAATGTATTTGTTAAAATGTTGCCAGCATGATTTCTATATATTTATTTATAAGGTAGAGCCACCAAGGGTAAAGCATAATGTTAGATCTGTGCTAAACAAAACATTTCCCTCTGAGAATATTATTCTTGAGTTAAGAAATATTTTCCAAATTCAATTGTGTTGACTAATTTATCTCAACTCCTAATTTATAGAAGCTTTTTGTGTGTAAAATTGGAAACAGAGATCAATGAGATTTTCTTTCTTCTGCTGTCTTCTCACTATTTACAAGCATAGAAGAATAGCTCATAAATTTAATCTCTCAGTTTGCAGGACCAAACACTTCTTTTTTTTTTTACTGTTTTACACTGGTCATAAAAAAGGAATTTTGGGGCCATGTGAATAATGTAATGTGCAAAGACCTCTTCTGCAAATGTAGGTAGCTATAGAACATTTTAAAGGACTCCTTTGTGTTTGTTAGGGGATTGTGATTTCTGACCTTTTCTCTGGTAATGGATTCAACAGCAAAAGCCATCAACAGTCAAAACTCTGACGTGTAGTTGTTCATAGAACACTGTTTATTTTTAGAAGTTGAAAGACAGCAGTAAGTTAGTCACTTGTAAAGAGAAAAATAAAACTTAATTTAGATATATAGGATTTATTCTTTTTAATGTTTACTGTTTGTCATAAGTAAACTCCATATTAATCAAAGTAATGGTGTGCGATTTTCTCATATGGTTGTGTGGGAAGTAGTTTTTCTGTCCTGCAATTATTAAGATTCAGTTGTGGGGTTTTTTGTTTGTTTGTTTGTTTGGTTGTTTTTTTACCTTCTAAGTCTGGATGATATATAAAACTCAGCTTCCTTCTCAGCTTCCTTTCTTACTAATATAAATACTATTTATTTACTTCTTTTTTTTTTTTTAACTTTCTTCATTTTTATGTTCTTATTTTACTATACTTACACTTGCAAAGCAAAAAAAAAAAAAAAAAAAATTAATTAGAAAGCACATATACCATTCAAACATTTGGATAAAAATGGCAATGAAACAATATTTTAATGTTATCAGCTTTGTTTTTAAAGCAAAAATCCTTGTTACAATCAATTCTGGATTAGACAGATCCATCCTTGGTGAGGAAAACAGAGGATTTTTTCTGTTTTCTTTTCCAGGAAATTTCCCAATTGCTTTATTTACGAATTTGTATTTCCACTTATTCTTAGCAATGAACTTTCAGAACAAATCCCAAACTTACATCACAGTTGTCTTATTTCTTGTATGGTTTGTATATTAATGAACATTGTGAGGTTTTAACTTGTACCTTGAAAAAATGAATCCTTTTATTTGAGCTTCATTTTCTTGTTTTACATGAACAGCACAATGAAAAGAGTTTGTGAACTTGATGTTGGCCTTCAAGAACTACTTAGTTTGTACTATTTGCAACTGTAAACTAAATTATTTTGGAGGAGATTTAAAATGGGTATCATCTACATATAAATTGGTTTTAGAACCAAAGGGGGCCTGCAGTCAGTATATATTATAAGATTCTATCACATTGTCTAATGGATTAGATTTTATTAAGTACTATAAAACAGCATGAGATGTTCTCAATAGAAAGCAAATTGAACTGAAACAGATAATTAATTACTGCAACTCTTAGTTTTTCAACACAGCATAGACACAAATGCATTTGTTGTATGTGTGTATATTGCATATTGCATCATAAACCTGTCAGCATAAACTTTTGCACACCTAAAATAATCAATATGCTTTTCATTCAAGGTTTTGACATTTTTGAAACATAGTATCTGTTTTGCATACACACAATCACTTTGCCCTGTTGGAACTAATGAACTCCTTAACATTTTCCATATTAAAATACTTTTCTATAGTTAATAAAACTGTCATAGATATATATCCAATAGAGTCTTCAAATACCATCGCACTAGATCCTAGTGAGGAACGTCCAATGTACAGAAAAATGATGTCACTAAAACCAGCCAGAACTGTATGATGATAATCCTTGGGGAAGGATCCCTGAGTATTAACCCAGATCTTATTCTACTGATATCAAGAAGAACTGTTGTAAAGTCCATTGTCTAGCAATCTTTTGGTTTAAAAGTCTTTGGAAGGAAGATTCCTATATTCTACTTAATACTAATTCACACCATCTCTGAAAAACAAGTCTGACACCTGGAAGATAGCTAACTTGTAACTAAAATTGTTTATTACCTTTCATTACTTGGGTGGCTTCAGGAAAAAAAAAAAAAAGGTATTGATTTTGTGAGAGAACTTTCTAATGAGATCCCAAGCTATTGAAAAGTTCAGCTCTTCAGATATGAGATTCTTACATCTTTGAAATAGGGCATGTACTTCTATTGAGAGGGAACAGACTACTTTCTGAGGTCAGAATTTGGGTACAAAAAGCAGTCATATAACTCTCCCAAGTCACATCTACTCCAGTAATGACTGGAGAGAAAACAAATTGAAATACTATTGTATTAATACTGTCATACCAGTAACAGGGATTTTTTTTCCCCTCACAAACAAATTATCTGTAGGAATACAAAATTATTGGTTTTCATTTTTTATCTTTAAGCACAACATAATTATACAACCATTACAAACTAAATTTATGCTAGTCAAAAGGTTACGATGTATATATGTTCTGCACGTATATAGTTTCCTAAGGCAACAGCAAATTTATTAATGTATTCAAACTGTGTATAAGACAACAGTTTTCCATGTGTCTTATTTAAACTAATTCCTTTTTGTAGCAGCTTATGGTGCATAACGTCCTCTTCTGTATTCATTTTGTTGAACTGTAGCCTTCTCAAATATCACAAGCTATTTAAAGATCTCGGAGGAAGATGCCTGTTTTTAAACAGGTAGCACAAGCAATACATTGCATGGAAATCTATCCAATGGAGCAGTATCTCCCCATCACTTGTAGCCATCTGTGATGCTTTTCACAAGACATTTTATAAATACAAATATCCTGTTGTCTTCTGTCTTATTTTGAAAACTGTATTCACACACTGCTACAGTCTCAGGTGATGGTACTTTGCTTCCCGACTTAGCGTGTCATATTTATATATTTTATAAATTGCATTCCTAGTAATGCAACTGCAATCCACTACTGCTCAGTTCAGATTTTTTTGTAGTGTCTTTGTTATGAAAGTTCCCTATGGAATTAGGAATAAGTGATGAAGACAAATTTTGGTTATGGAAGATTGTTTTCTCTCCTTCCAAGATGAGAGGTCAGAATAGAAGTAGGTTTTCCAAGAGGGGGAAAAAAAAAGAAAAGAAAAAATGAAAAAATGAAAAATAAAACAGTGCCTTTGGATAAGGTTGTTCTAAAACCTGAATTTTAGATGTATTTCAAGTGTTTTGTTTCACAACTTCTTGACTGGATCTAGTCATGCAACAACTTCACAGAACAAATCTGTTGCATCTGTGAGAGGGGAACACAAAAGTATGTAATAGACATTTTAAATTAAATCTTATTATCCTGCATTTTTGAATGGGAAAAAGTGTATTCTAAAATATGTATTTAATGTGACCATATATCCAAATATATGACCAAATAAAAAAAAGTTGGAAATTGAAAAGGACAAGTAGAATCCCTATTCTTAAAAAGTACAGTGAAAGATGGAAGTAATAATAATGCTAATTGTAGTAATAATAACTGGAGCAGCATAAAATTTGCTGTCAGACTCCATCCAGTCTTGGCAAGTATGGCACTTTTGGTCATTTTCTCCACAGACATTAGTTTAAAAGTAGCAAGTTTATTCAAACACACTATTTCTATGAGAAAGGTGGAAATCTTGCTCAGTCTCTGCCATTTGACCCTTAAAATATCTTTTCTGTTATGAAAACTGGTGAGCCTAATGAGAGCTATGATCTCTTAGAAACATGCTTGCTGTACTACAGCTGCAAGAACAAAGATTTATGTTGTTAAATAGTAGAAAGATAAAGAAGAAAGGAAGAAGAAACTAATTTGTTTTCATATCCTCCTGCCTGGCCAGTGGGACTCCGAATATGTCAGCTCTGACCTCAGTCTTTGTTGGGTCTGTCTACCTCACTGCGACAGAACTAATTTTTCTTTGCAAAAGATGGTAGGGAGACAGGATGATTAAAGAAACAATTCAGCTTAGCCATGAACATAAACTGTTCCAGAAACATATGGGTCTAGGAAGGGGACATTATTTAGTCTTTTAGATAAAAAGTACAAAATTACAAACCCTACATATGAATTGCTTAATATTTAGGATTGTGTTAACTGAGCATTTGCCTTACGTCCTGTAGTTAAGTTCAGCATACTTAAAAGATTTCTTCTGGGTTCTTTCTCTCCCATATGTGGAGGTTTTTAAATCAGTTTCGGTTGCAAATGAACTGGTATGAACTACTACAGTTATGATGAACTACTGCAGTTATGATTCCTTACCTCTTTGTTCCCCTTTCCTTTTGCCTGATTTGTTCCTTACCATTTCTATACTCCATTAGCAAAAGAAAAAAATAAAACATTCCACTAAACCCAACTGTTATACCTGAAATATCACAGATAGAAAATTTTAAACATGGGTAAATGATTTTCTATTCACTCTAAAAGAAATTGTCTTCTGACAGGATTAGAATTTTCCTTCCTCAGGCAAGGTCTCCTCTCACTGGAATAATGTGTATTATTGACATTCAAATAAAGACTGACAGATGTGGGTTTGCCGTATATCAACTTTGAATGTCACCTCATTTCCACAGCGATAATTGAAGTCACTTATTTGGATAGAAAATTCCCAGTGGATCAGACTTTTTCTGTTGTAACAAAATTAGCTGGAGTTCAAATAAAAACACTTTTCTTGTTATCTTGCAAAACAAAAAGATTTTTGTTGTCTTTAAAACCTGTTACACAGCTTTGAAAAACACGTGTTATCTTTTTTCTCTAAACTTCAGCAAAATCAGGAGGCAGTTAACATTCTTTGAGTCAAATCTGTTCATGACATACATTCTTTATACATCCTGCTATAAAATAGTAGCTGCATTTATGAGCAACTTATAAAGTTTTATGTCAACACCTTAGATATAGCATTACAGTGAGAAATGGTTTCATCTTTTTCTGCAATAGACTTTTTTTTATTTGTACTCTGTTATTATATATATGTATGAACATACATACAAACATAAAAAATATGCAGGGATAATAATAAAACAGGAAATACAATAAGGAAAAATTTCATGTAAGCTTACTAATATATATGAAATTGAAGAAAAAGGAGGTGTAAGTGTAAGTTAAAATGTGGGGAAACTAATTTTCACTGGATGTCCATGATACCCTGAGCCTTTCTATACCTCCAAGAGGCTCTCATCCTGGGTTAACACTGAGTTGTGAAAAGTGCTCTAAAATCATAGAATACGGACTATCCTATAAGAGTCCATCTACAGCAGTTGGAGGCAGTTTATAATGTTTTCTCAAGCAAATCAGGAAGCATTTAAAAATAAATTTCAGAGTCATTCTTCATTAAGTAAAACAGCTCTGTAGAAGATGTAGTATCTCTCTTGTTCTAAAACTCTTTAAAATATTAGTAGGTTAGAACTTTGCCTTCTATGATAAATTATACCTGGGTGCCTCTTTTTACCATGAACTGTGCTTTCTCAAATTCCAAAAAGTTTGGAATTATCTACTGTTTTAAATTATTCATAGATGCCTTTAGTGAATAGTTCTTGATTTGCACATTGTTTGGAATAATTAATTGCTAATATATAAATGCTGAAATTCTCCAGTTTATTTACTTGGGGCATAAGCCCTTTTTGATTATCAGTGAAAGAAAAGATGGTAGTTCCACATCAGTTTAATTTTTTGCTGCTGTACAATGATCTCCCTGTAGCTAAATTATGATTTTGTTTTTGGAGAAGAGATGTTGAAACTAGAAATACATTCCCAGTTAACTTGGTTCTTAAGGAAACATATAATCTGCATGAATTATATATCATGTTCATGGTACTGTGAGAGACAGTTTTTTTCCCCTAAGCACAGAAAAAACTCAGGGTGAGCTTGTTAAGACTTCATTATTGGAAATGTTATGAAGAAACCAAATTACTCCTCCTGTGCTTTTCAGAATCTCTAGTGCTGTGTACAGGGAGACTATATTTTATCTATATTAGAAAACAATATAGAAAAGATCCTCTTCTCTGGCGCTCAAGCCAACTGCAGAGTCTGGCTGTGACTGCAGGATTAAACTGTCCCAGCCCCTGAAGTGAGACAACTACTTTCAACCTTTTAGGAATGATCCCTGACCTGCACTAACCCCTCCATACTTGCCCATGCTTTGTCTAGGAGGGTGCCAGCTGGCACTGCCCCAAGGCATGCCAGATTGCCATCCGTACACCTGCAACAAGAGGGTAGCGATACAGCCAGCTGGGCAGCGGTGCCCAGGCTCCACCACCTCTTAGGGCACTGCTCTAGACAGAGTCACAGGTATTTGCCCAAACAGAAAAAGCTGCACCGTATGAAATACCACGTGAAAGGTATCGTTGCTTAGGACAGCTTACTGTGAGAGCATGACTCACAAGGTACTACCTCAGGGACTTTGGCAGGGTGCCATCCTACTTGCCTAGTGTGATTATATTCCATCTGAAACCAGCTAATGCGAGAAACATCTTAGTGTTTATCTTGTTCTGTTTCAGTTAAATCGTCGAGATGCGCTGGTTTCTTATTTCTTTGTTGATGTCACTTTGTTTTTCTCTTCTTTTAACCATATTGTTTCTTCTCCCCTTTTGCTGCATGCCATTATTGACTGATCATTAAAATAAATTAGCCATTTTTAGCACACGGCCTTTCATTCAAGCATGTGTTTAAGAGAAAAAAAAACACCCTCTTTTTAAACAGTCAACTATATAGATGACTCAGTGAGCCCTTATCTTACAGGTCTTACTCAGAAAAGAATTCTCTTTCCCTTGCAAATCTGAAAGGCAAGCATATTACTTATGAGAGCAAACTCTGAAATATAAGGAAATTGTAATAACTGTAAACCTCGTAAAGTTATTTTCTGAAACATTACTATAAAAAACCAAGGCTAGCACACTTAAGTATTAAATAATCTATAATAAAATAAGAACTAACTTTTTCTCTATGCTTCCATACCTGCCTGGTAGCCAACAAATAAAAGAGTATTTTTATTTTTCTTTACAAGTAATATTTATGACTGGCATGGTAACATTTAGCATGAGAAATTCAGTATAAAGTTTTAGATAATTTTAAGTTTTTGATATCATCATATGAAGCTTCTGAATTAAAACACTGTAAATACTGGAAGATATTTTGTCTTCACATGAGAAATATTATTAGGAGTGAATCTGAATGAAATTACAAGATGAAATGATGCCGTTCACATAATCCATAGATCTACAGATTTTTTAAATAATGCAAAAACTATAATTCTACATTAAGATTATATCTTCAGAAAAAAACCCAAACAAACCAAACATGCCATAAGTATCCATACAAGAGCTTTAACCATAGGATATGATATGGCTTTTGTAATGCTATAGCTTGAGTCAGACATTCGGATAAAATCTCATTCAAACATATGTTAAACTTAATTTGTGTGTTACAAGAAAGATTTTTTGTTTTCTCATGTTCTATTTTTGTTGGTTAACATCAAGCAGGAAATGCACAAGAATTGTTGTACATGGGAAGTAAATTTATGGTGTGAAATTTTGCTTTACTAAATTGTGTCAGTCCACTGAGCTTCAAAGGATATCAAGTGAAATTCAAATTGCTACACGTGCTTTCTAGAGCCACATTACATTAGGACAAAGTTGTGTAGCTCTGTGGTAATGGAATTTGCTAAAGTATCTCTCCTTGCAGCAATAATATGTTCCAATTATTAATACATGTTTAATCTGCAAGAAAATCATTTAAAAAAACCCAAACCCAAAACAAAACAAACCCACACAACACAACCAATCTCTATAATAATGTTGAGAGGTGAGTAATGCAGTCTTGACCTTCTGAGACCTAAAGAGGCAAGAAAACTTGGATCACTATTTTCTTTGTGATATCCTTTTTGCATCTTATTAAACATAACTGGGAATTCATTTGATTGTAACTCATGAAATTGATGACTCCTGAATCTAGCAACGATGATTTCAGTCAGATTGTAAAAGATTTTTTGTGGTGATCATTTTAGAATGTTTCTTCTATGTATCTGTATATTCTATCTTTCTGCATGCATAGGGAAAATTCCCTTTCTGGCTGAATTTTTAGCTTTATTCTGTTAACACACCCAATCATTTTAAAATGTGAGTTTGAACTTAACATTTCCAATAAACCTGTGTAAATAGCAGATTTTTTCTTTGTAGGCAATTACAAAAAGCTGAAATACCATTGAATTAAACAAAGTGCTTAGCTTCAGATTTGAGTTATGGGGTTTTTTAACCCAATTAGAAAATGAATTCAAAATGAGAAATCAGTATTTTGACTTTCTAAATTTCCTTTCACATTAATAATAGTGATATAGATTAATAAAGGATATGTTTTGGCAACAAATAACATGCATTTTTTTCCCCATTATACCCATATCTCTAATTAGCATAAACAAACTGTAGCACATGGAAAATTTGAAAGTATGCAAATGACTAGAAGTTTATTTCAATACTCAAGTGAATTAATGTAATTCTCTAATTTTTCTCTCAAATATTGACTTTGACATTTAATTTAGTCATTAGTTATAGAATTATATGAAATCCATATTGGTGGAGAATTTGTGGGAGTTTTGAACAACCCTAAGCATTCTATAATCAGTTTTGAAGAAGGAAGTAAGGAGTGACTGGCATTTTACATATATTTGTTACATTATATTATAGTCTTAAATCAGCAGAACCAATACCACAGTCACACCTAAAGTTAAGCATATCTTCTTTGAGGTTTTCTAGTTGTTGAATCCAGCTGGAAAGAATGACAATAAAGGTTCAGGTATTGTCTCACTGAGAATAATGCTCTTTTGGAGAACTCTAATTGGCTATGTATACAGAGATGTTTGGAGGCAGTGATTGAGAAATTTTAAAAAATAAATAAAAATGTTAGAACTTCCCATAGGCTGAGTTTCTTCTTGAACTATTCACTCAAATGGACACATGGAAACAAAATGTACAATTTACTAAGACATAGTACAGCATACTATTGGAATTGAGTACTACTCTAATGGAGTTTATAACATTCCATGACTTCCATGCCAAGTAGATAAATTCCTGCAGAACAGTAGGAATTATAAATTCCTTTATATCAGCAAGGTTTATAAACATATATTCAATCTTGGACTGTTTTCAAGCTGATTATCAATGCATCTAAAAGCCACTCCAAGTTCTTCAGCTTTCTAAGAGCTAATACGTATTCTTTATAAACTCTATATCCATTGTAGTCTATCTTGGTCAGTGTCATCAAAGTATTGATCAACTTTAAAAATTTTCTGATATTTCAAGCATCTCTGACTGTTCATATAAACATATCATTAGGACTATAATCTCTGACAGGAAATTATTGGTCCAGAGTTAAATACATCATATTGTCTGTAGCACATATGAACAAATGTTTGAGTTTTCTTTTTAATGTGCTTTTTTTATATTTTTTTTTTCCTCCTGTGAAGCTCATTTGTATTCTACAGTACTGTTGTAATTAGTGTGTTGAGCTATGCTGGCAACAGGTTCAGCCAGTTTGGTACATCTAAATGTTAAAAACACAGCCAGTTGCCAGACTAACTGTTAAAAGAATTTTCAGCCAACACATTTCTTGCCCCTGCTGATTTTTCTCCTGGAGACTGAGGAAATTTGGCTCAATGGGTAGCTCTTTTTACAAACATGAAAGACTGAACTGGACTTGTTCAGTTCCCACATTCAGAGATAGCTCATACTTTGTGGATAGTGGGATCCAGCCACACCGTAAATTTATAAAGCTCACTAAAATAAATCTTTATTTGTTGTTCTACTTAGTGCAGAAAAGATGCAAAATAACACAGAGCAACTAATGACATCCACCAAGTAACTAGAGATTTTTATTTTTTTTTAAACTCACATTCAAAAGCAATATGGAGTTCTTTTGCATTTATGCACCTGTGTCATAGTTCTCAGGAGACATTTTGCTGGCTTTTTCCAAGCTTGTAGAAATGGGTATGTAGCAACATGGCATGAGCACACATGAGATTATTACAAGGCTCCTTACAAGTTAAGAGAGGGTGGTTTTTTTTTCATTTTTCCAAAATAAAATTACTAAATATCCTCATCTTATCAGTATTATCTTGATAATGAAAAACCTGTACTTTTCTTCTTGTGCATGATATTTTTCCTTTAAAGTCTCTTGTGTTATCTGAAATACCTGTACAACAATGCACTGTGTTGGGTTTGCATGGCAAGGTTTTGGTAGTGGGGGGGCTACAGGGGTGGCTTCTGTGAGAAGCTGCCAGAAGCTTCCCCTGTGTCTGACAGAGCCAATGCCAGCCGGCTCCAAGACAGACCCGCTGCTGGCCAAGGCCAAGCCAATCAGTGCCTCTGTGATAACATATTTAAGAAGGGGAAAAAAAAACAGTTAGAGGGAGCTTTTGCAGCCAGAGAGAGG
>VXBL01005995.1:20463-45329 GCA_013400195.1 Aramus guarauna | reverse complement strand
GGGGGAGGTGTTTTAAGATTTGGTTTTATTTCTCATTCCTGTACTCTGTTCTGTTTGGGAATAAATTAGATGAATTTCCTCTCTAAGTTCAGTCTGTTTTGTTCATGATGATAAGGAGTGATCTCTCTCTGTCCTTATCTCGACCTACAAAGCTTCTCGTTATACTTTTTCTCCCCTGTTTAGTGAACAAGGGGAGTGATAGAGTGGCTCTGGTGGGCACCTGGCCCCCAGCCAGGGTCAACCCACCACATGCATGCAGAATGGGGAATAAATTGGAAGAACTAGAGATCTGTGTGTGGTCGCAAGGCCACGATCTCATTGCAATTACAAAGACATGGTGGGATAGCTTGCATGACTGGAATGCTATCATGAATCGCTATGTACTTTTTAGGAAAGACAGGCCAGCAAGGCAAGGTGGTGGAGTTGCTCTTTATGTGAGAGAACAACTGGAATGTATTGAGCTCCTCATAGGGGTGGATGAACGAGTCGAGAGCTTATGCTTAAGGATTAAGGGGCAGGCTAATTTGGGTGACACTGTTGTGGGTGTTTACTACAGACCACCTGATCAGGATGGGGAAGTCGATGAGGCATTCTACAGGCAGCTCTAAGTAGCCTCATGATCACAGGCCCTGGCCTCATGGGGGACTTCAATCACCTTCGTATTTGCTGGAAAAGCAACACAGCCAGGTACACGGAGTCCAGGAGGTTCCTGCTGAACATTGATGAAAACTTTTTGACACAGGTGGTGGAGAGGCCCACAAGGTGAGGGGTGCTGTTGGAGCTTGTACTAATGAAAAAAGAAGGATTGCTTGAGGATGTGAAGGTTAGGGGGCAGCCTTGGCTGCACTGACAATGAGATGATGGAGTTCAGGGTCCTGCATGGAAGGAGCAGGACAATAAGTAGGATTACAACCCTGGACTTCAAGAGAGCTAACTTTGGCCTCTTCAAAGACCTGCTTGGGAAAATCCCATGGGTTAGGGGTCTAGAAGATAAGGGGGCCTAGGAGAGCTGGTCAATATTGAAACACCAGTTCCTCCGAGCTCAAGATCAGTGCACCCCGAAGAGTAGGAAATCAAGGAAAGTAGGAAGGAGACCTACATGAATGAGCAAGGAGCTCCTGGAAAAATTAAAAGGAACGAAGGAAGTTTACTGAATGTGGAAAAAGGGAGTTGCCACTTGGGAGGAATACAGGAATATAGTCAGAAAATGTAGGGATGTAACAAGCAAGGCTAAAGCCCACTTGGAATTAAAACTGGCAAGGGATGTCAAGGACAACAAGAAGGGCTTTTTCAAATACATCAGGAGCAAAAGGAAGACCAGGGAAAATGTGGGCCTGCTTCTGAATGAGGTGGGTGCCTTGGTGACCGAGGATACAGAGAAGGTGGAGTTACTGAATGCCTTCTTTGCTTCAGTCTTTACTGCAAAGGGCAGCTCTCAGGAAACCCAGACCCTGAAGGTAGGAGAGAAAAATATTGTGAAAGGAAGACCTTTCCTTGGTTGAGGAGGATCAGGTTAGAAAACATCTAGGCAAACTCAACATCCACAAATCCATGGGCCCTGATGGGATACACCTGCAAGTGCTCAGGGAGCTGGCAGATGTTATTGCTAGGCTGCTCTCCATCATCTTTGAAATGTCATGGAGAACAGGAGAGGTGCCTGAGGACTGGAGGAAAGCCAATGCCACTCTGGTCTTCAAAAAGGGCAAGAAGGAGGACCTAGGAAACTACAGGTCAGTCAGTTTCACCTCCATCCCTGGAAAGATGATGGAACAGCTTATTCTGGGGGTTATCAATAAGCACATGGAGAAAAAAGTTTTCAGGAGTGGTCAACATGGATTCACCAAGGGGAAATCACGCCTGACCAATCTGATAGCCTTCTATGATGGTATGACCAGCTGGGTGGATGAAGGGAGAGCAGTGGATGTTGTCTATCTTGACTTCAGCAAGGCTTTTGATACCGTCTGTCATAACATCCTCATTAGCAAGCTTAGGAAGTGTGGGTTGGATGAGTGGACAGTGAGGTGGGTTGAGAACTGGCTGAATGCCAGAGCCCAGAGGGTTGTGATAAGCAATGCAGAGTCTAGTTGGAGGCCTGTAGCTAGTGGAGTGCCTCAAGAATCACTGCTTGGTCCAGTCTTATTCAACATATTCATCAATGACATGGATGAGGGGACAGAGTGTACCATCAGCAAATTTGCTGATGATACAAAACTGAGAGGAATGGGCGACACACCAGGTGGCTGTGCTGCCATTCAGCAAGATCTTGACAGGCTAGAGAACTGGGTGACAACCTCGATCACCAGTAGAGGTTAGAGGTTGACCTGCTGGGAAGCAGCACTGTGGTGAATGACCTGAGAGTCCTGGTGGACAACAAGTTATCCATGAGCCAGCAGTGTGCCCTTGTGGCCAAGAAGGTCAATGGTATCCTGGGGTGCACTAAGAAGAGTGTGGCCAGCAGGTCAAGGGAGGTTATCTTCCCCCTGCCCTGGTAAGGCCACATCTGGAATATTGTGTCCAGTTCTGGGCTCCCCAGTTCAAGAAAGACAGGGAACTACTGGAAAGAGTCCAGTGGAGGTCTACAAAGATTATTAGGGGACTGAAGCATCTCTCCTATGAGGAAAGGCTGAGAGAACTGGATCTGTTTAGCCTGGAGAAGAGAAGACTGAGAGGGGATCTTATAAATGCTTATAAATATATAAAGGGTGGATGTCTAGAGGAAGGGGCTAGACCTTTCTCATTGGTCCCCATTGACAGGGCAATGAGCACAAACTGGAACACAGGAAGATCCATCTGAACACGAGAAAAAGCTTCTCTGCCCTGAGGGTGACTGAGCACTGGAACAGGCTGCCCAGGGAGGCTGTGGAGTCTCCTTCTCTGGAGATATTCAAAACCCTCCTGGACACGATCCTGTGCAATATGCGGCAGGTGATCCTGCTTTAGCAGGGTGGGTTGGACTAGAAGATCTCCAGAGGTCCCTTCCAATCCATACCACTCTGTGAATCTGTGAATTAAAGTGCACACACACCCACCTACATATTCATGTAGGTACTCACTTGCTGCACTACTTTCTGTTGTGATTCCCACCAGCTAAAAAAGATACAGGAGCAGTCATTGACCATGATACTTTCTTGTTTTTAGTTTGGTAATATATCCTGTTTCATTTTTGTAAAGCTTGTTGCTTTGTTTACCTGTTGTATACCAGTCTCCCCCACTACATGTGAAAACCTTTTGAAGCAATGAAGTCTTACCACACTCATGTGCTTGTGGTTTTCACGAGCTTCCTTAAAAGTCTCTTGAGATCTTCACTTTACTCTTTTTTAGGAAATGTTTGAGGAATGTTTTGCTTCAGTTAGTTTTCAGTGAGAGGAAATTAAATGTGTTCTTTAAGACTTAATACAGTCACTAACATAGGACTTCCCTCCTCTGCCTCCCCAAACGAGTAGCTCTTAAGAGGAAAACTAATTTCCATTCCCATCTCTAGTGTTTTTGTTCAAAAAAACTATCTCTATGTTGTTATTGTTTAGGAATCTCATAGTCCCTGGAGCTTTCTTAGTTTCAGTCAATCAATCCAGATTTCAAACAATCCAGCTGATGCTCTGTGACTATTACTTATCATAATATCTGTAAATACCTCCTACCTGTCTTGTGCTTCAAGATATTTGAAGCATTAGCCTGTTATTATTTGTGGACTATAAGCAATTTGGGAAAAGGACAACATTCTCTTTTTTTGGTGTAATGTCTCATGGAGTGGGTTGGAGTTTCTGCTTTACACAATTTAAACAAAATTTCAGGCATAAATAAGAAAATAATGTTCAGTGCTGCACTGAACATTATTTCCTTATATAAACATTGTATAAATATATACACCTACACACATAGTCAATGTATTTGTTTAGTGAGATATTTTAAGGTAATCACTTTGGGTAGGGATGGCCATTATTTCATCCAATGCTTAACGTTATCTCTGAACACAATACTAGAAAGGAAAGAATTAAAGCAGAAATTAGCATTAAATGGGAGTTCATTGTATGTATTTAACTTCCATCATGCAATTTTCTTAAATGTATTATTTGTCAACAGAATAGCTTATACTGGTACCAATTAACAGAAATGAAAATATTTCCCTTCCCCGAGAACTTTTGTTGTAAAATAAAGTATATGAATTTGTGAAAACAAACAGTTTGAACTTTCCTGATTACTATATTAAGTATTGGAGATATATCAAATTTGCACTGATTTGCACTGCAGAAAAGAAAGAGATAGCCTCTTTCATAAACAGATGGTTAGACCTTAGTACACAATAGCCTTGCAAACTGTCCCACTATGCTAGTCTGGTAAAATCTTCCTAGTCACTAAGCTTGTCAATGATAAAAATGTCCTTTTTTTTGTTTGGTTGGTTGGTTGGGGTTTTTTTGTTTCTTTTAGGTATGGTTGTTTCTTGGGGATTTTTTTTTTTTTTTTTCCCCAGCATGACAGTCATAGTTTATCTTTTCAGTAAATGCATTTTCTCTTTTGGAAAATTGACAAGGAATACATCCCTGATAGCTAATGGCTGTTATCATTTCAGTTTTACAGATGATAGATTTTCTTCTAAATATCCTCAAGGGTGATCTTTACTGTCAGTATCTACCTTGTGCTCATCTTCTAAATTTGGATGTAGCTGATAGAAATTTCCACTGCCTTGACTGGCATGAGTTTTTTTACCTGCTTAGATAAAAATTCAACTTGTTTCTGAAAATATTGTGAAAGAGGTGCTTTATGTGATTGAGCTGTGGGGGGAAAAAAAAGTCTTCTCAGGGCTTATTCATTATTTTTGGGAAAGGAAGGGGAGAGAGAAAAGGGGAAAAAAGTCTCTTCAGTCAAACAGAGTGAAAGGAATATGTATCAGTACTTATTTTTCTTCTCAAAGAGATGTTCTTTACAATTTACATTTGTAGCATTTGTCTCTGGTGAATAATTTTGCAATAGAGTTAGGAATGTGAAATGGTTAAGAAAACTTTGTCCTGTAATTTTGGTAGAAATGTCCAATCTCTTTTCTATTAGTCTATTTTCATTTTTAAAACTGAAAACATGTTGAAAATATAATTTCTGCTTGTGAGATGATTTAAAATGTAAAACCCCTAGCATTTCAAGCTTACAAAAATGTTTATATTTGTAGTAGTTCAATTTTCAGGGATAAAAAGACCATTCACAACTAGTAGCTGGTATTTATATTTTGCTACAAAAGCTTTTTTGTAAAATGTAAAAGAAAATTTTATCTTTATAGCATTGTGGAAAAAAGCTTAGAGATGTGAGTAAATTTGAAACTCCAAATTAAATTTATTTTCTTTCTTTAATGGAAGTACATGCAGTATGCTTCGATGACTAAAACCTATATACAGATGTCAGAAGGATGCCTCTAGACTGGTATTCGAGCCGTAGTGAAAGACCTTGGATTCTGGCCCTGAAAGAACTGTTCACTGAGGATAGTTCCTTTGAAGTCAATGTGTGGACTCAGTCTCAGAAATGTTTCCTTTCTGGCATTATTCTATTAGTGAGAATGTGAAACCAAAACACAACTGAGATGGTAATGACCGTATAAAGTCTGCATTTCTTGCAGCATAAGAAGGGGGAACAGGGGAAAAAAGACTTCGCAAGAACAAAATTCATGAAGTAAGACAACCAGTGGAAAAGTTTCCATGGAAAATACATGGGGAAAAGAGTTTAGGACAGTTGGGAGTTCTTTAAACAGCATCAAAGGCACAAGCACAAACTCTTTCAAGAAACATAAAGCTAGTATGGTCATGATAGATCAGCTGGGCCATATTGTGAAATCCTGCAAAATGGAAAAGTATTGAATATTTAAGATGGAGAGATTGCTAAGTGTAAAAGAATCACATAAAGTTTGATAAGTCAAATCATGTAATGAATGATGAGCAACCTATATTTAAAAAATCCAATAGCTTGGTAATATAGAAATGGCATTTTTACAAATATCTCTAGAAATGGCAGACAAGTTGGTTTGCTGTTCAGCAGAAAAGGAAAGCTGGTGCTGAAAAGACAGCATGTTTAATGTCTTTTTAATTCAGTCTTCACAAAATGAGTCAGCTGTGATTAGCTGGCCAGCAATATCAAGGACGGAGTGGTAAACAGGAAAACAGCAGTTTAGAGAATGCTTATATAAATTAGATGTTTTCAAATCATTTGTGTCTGTTGAAATTTGACCAGGAGTACCTAGAAAATAAAGCCATTTTCTTTGGGAAACTGAAGAGGATAGAAAAAGGTTCTAGAAGACCAGAAAAAAGAAAACATTGTGGTTACATTAGAAACAAGAATGTAAGGAATACAAACAGGTGTTATCATTCAATTAAATAATTTGCAAGCATTTAGACTTCAAGAAAAAGATTTTTCAGGAAATCAATATAGATTTTTTGGGAAGAAATAAGATCAAAATAACTATTGTTATAATTTTCAATATAAAATAAAGAGTATCAAGCCTTATAAACCCTTGCTGATACACATGAAGTAGCAGATGTTTCAGTATGTGACTTAGGGAGATTAAACTATATCAGATGGGAAAGCAAAGCTTGAAAATTTGTTCTTGGACTGAAGTTACCAGTTGTCAAAAAAAAAAAAAAAAAAAGATGTACTGAGTACGATCCAGAGATTATCGCTAGGTCTGGTATTATGGGATATTTTCATTAATAACTTGGATGAAGGAACACAAAGTATGCTTGTTAATTTGCAGACAATCCCAACTGGAAGGGACTTCAAACATGTTGGATGTCGGAATTAAAATGTTAAATGACCTCGACAAATTGGACACATGGTCAAAAAAAGTAGGCCACAGTCCAATAAGGTAAAATGAAAAATTCTGTGCAAATGATCAGCTACAAAAATCCAAGATGAGAAATGGCTGACCAGGTACAATCCTATTGGTGCAATCACCTGTTGTGATTAGAATGGACAAAAAAAAGGAGCCAACACTGTCATAAAGTTATAAGAAAGATAAACACCAAGCTGGGAAGTATAAGCAGATTTATAACATGCAAAATCCTTCTGCTCTGCTAGGTACTGGTAAATCTGCACAGAAATTCTGTGTTGAGAGGGCAGGAATGAAAATAAGAAATCGATATGAAATTATTCCTTTCTCCTTATTCTCAGTTATTTTATTGCTAATTTCTGATGACATACATCAGAAATTAAAGCAGGCTGCAGAAAACATTTTTGCTTTCAGTCTACTAGAATAATGCATTCAGAATCTTTTTGGACAATTCATCTGTCTGTGATGATACCTTTTTATCATTGAGGGGAGGAGCACCAATAAAGAACTAGAAAACTAATTAATAAAAGTTGAAATATCTACAGGGAAAATACCGAATCCTGTCATATTATCACTAGAGTCTCACTACATTTAGCTGGTGAAGTGTGACATTCCATAATGTTCATTTTAAAAACTACCTTTTGATAGCTTGTTGCAGAGAGATTGTTTTCAAGGGAACTCATCCCCATGGAGGGTGAATCACTGAATTTTTTGATGGACTGAAATACATTGCTAACCCCCATGGACCAATTACAGTGGAACTGTAATATCGAAATATGTTGTTCTCAAATATACCTTAATTTCTGTAAAAATCAAAGGAAAAAAATTCAGACTTGGTTTTGTATTACTCAAATAAGTCTAGTAAATCTGAAATGATATGAAAGCCATTCTTTCTTCTTCCCCTATTAAAGAATATCTTCTCAAACTAAAACTGTATTTTAACTTGTTTGAATTATTTGTTAACCTCTTTTTCCCTTGTCAGTCTTAATGGTGAGTTGAAATACAGCTAATAGTTTTACAGCCAAGCACACAGAAAAAAAGAAGTCAATTATTTCCTGGGAATACTACAGTGAATGTACTGAGACAGGTCAGAAAGTCACCTCATCTACCTGGTCCCAGTCTGTTCAGACTGTAGATAAAGCATAGATCTATGTGTTTGTGTAATTAATTCAATACAGATAACTTTGAGTGCCCTAAAAAGAGGCTTTAAACTGATAAAATTGAAAATTCAGTTTGACAACCTTATTTCTGCTATGGGCAAGGGCAGTTTAAGTCATGACAGAGATAAGGGATGAAAAACCTCTTGAATTGACTTGACATAAGCGATAAGTGCATCAGCCGGAATGTTCTTTTTGACTCCATCATCATTAAGAAGGCTTTGATGACTATAAAGGTGTGCTCACTGAATGAGAATAAATACTTATTAATAAAGATGTCACAAAAAGACACAACAGCATGCCATAGCAGACAAAAAAAATCTCAAAAAATGTTTGGTGTATAAAGAAGCACAGGAAAAAATATTTCTTGAGAAGTAACAGATTTTTGTTATTCTAGTCTTTGTTTATTTTTAAACAAAATCATACCAGACATGTTTTATGAAGGCTGTGGCCTCTTCTGTTCTGGAAATGCTAAGAGGAAAATACTACTGGCAGTATTCAAAAAAACAGCAGTCTTTTCCTATTTCTCTAGCATTTAGTCATCATAATAATGCAACCACTGTGGCTTCATTAGATTTTATTTTAATGCAGCAGTCTATGGCTGTCTCTCTGATTATTCCAGAATTGCACTAAAGGTTAGACTAAATTTTGACAATAGGTTCTGCAGGGGTAGCACATGTTATCCAGAGAAAGCAGATTCAATCAAAATAAATTTATGCCTCAATCTAAGACTTGAAGGGAGAGAGAACAGGGTCATTATTCTGATATATAGTATTGAATGTCTGGAATATAAACTAATGGCACAGTCTAAGTCAAGGATTCTCATTACATGAAACACGCAACAAGTTTTGACCAGATATTTGTAAGAAATGTAAATACCTTATTTATATTTATAAAGCGTAATTCATATTCTTTCAGTTTAATACTATCTCTGTGATCATGTACGGCATTTTTGTGATAACTTTTCCAAAGTTTTTGTGAAAGTTTGAATGTAGCACATATCAAAGGTGTGTTAAAGACAGCAAATACTAGTACAACATTCCACTAACATTTTTTTTCCCATTTATATAAATTTATTAACATTGATAACTTACTTTCTTAGGGCAATAAATACATATTGAATGCTTTTCTTACAAAAATCTCTTTTGGGCTTTCTTAGACACTGTGAACATGTATTTATTTACAAGTATATCTGTGGGCACTGTACATAAATTTGTTTTAAAGCTACAGAATAAAAAATTTATTTGAGATATGCTGAGTTATCATCTAGTTAGATGCACAATAACCTGAAATATTTCTCTACTTTTAAAGGAGATGTCTAAGCTTCCTTTTAATCCGAGTAGTCTGGGATATGAAGGTTAGGGGCAGCCTTTGCTGCTGTGACTCCAAGATGGTGGAGTTCAGGATCCTGAAGGGAGGGAAGAAGGCAAGCAGCAGCGTCACTGCTGATTTCAGAAGAGAGAACTGTGGCCTATTCAGAGACCTTGTTTTAAGAATCCCATGGAACGACTGAGGACTAGAAGAAAGCAAATGTCAGTCCTATCTTCAAGAAGAGCAAGGCGGCGGCTCTTGGGGAACAATAGGCTAGTCAGCCTCACCTCATTTCCTGGGAAGACAATGGAATAAATAATTCTGGAGTTTTTTTCCATCAAGAGGACAAGAAGATGATTTGGAATAGTCAACATGGATTTATGAAGAGGAAATCATGCTTGACCAATCTAACAGACTCCTACAATTAAATGCCTAGATCAGTAAATGAGGGGAGAGCAATGAATATTATCTTCCTTTCAGCAAGGTTTTTGACACTGCACTGTCACTAGCTTGTCTGGCAAGTTGGTAGTATGGTCTGGACCTCTGTGTTATTTGTCCTCAAGGACAATACAGTCATGAAAACTTTCTCAGGGTCTCCTAGACTTCTTGCTGTTACTCCTCATGATCAGGGTAATTGCAATTTGAATTAGTGATATCCAATTATTGTTGCATACATCTTTGCTATTGCATTCCATTGTGGATATTATCATGGTATACAATAGAAAAGTGTGGAAACAAATTATGGCTTTAGCTCTCCAAGTTCAACCAAGAGATGAAGAAGGAGAAAATGAAGTTGGGAAGGAAATGTAGATTGATATCAGAGTCAATAATGAGTGTCTAGACTAAGTGTCTGTCAATTCTCCACGTGCCATTTTTTTTCTATTTTTACTGCATCTGGCTGATATTTTCAACTACCTATAAATTCCATATGCCTTAATATCCACTAGAGTTGCCTGCATACAGCCTCAAAACAGATATGCCTTGTTGACATGGTTTAGGCCCAGCCGAGCACCACGCGGCCGATCGCTCACCCCTCCCCGGCGGGGTGGGGAGGAGACCGGACAAACAAAGGCAAATGCCTCGTGGGTTGGGGTAAGGACAGTTTACTGGGACAGCAAGGGAGAGGGAAACAAACAACAACAGTGCTGATAACAGAGATACAGAACGGGTGATAACAGAAAGCAATTTAGCAATCCCACTGCCAGCCAGACCCTCAGCCTGCCCCAGAGCCACGCCGAACCCGCCCCTCCCCGGCTAGCCCCCTTTTATGGTGAGCATGACGTCACATGGTATGGAATAGCCCCCAGCCAGCCTGGCTCACCTGGCCTGGCTCCTTGTGAAATTAACTCTATCCTAGCCAGAGCCAGGACACTTGTTTTTTCAGTCAGGATTTATATGTAACAGTTTCTTCTCTGATGTATTTCAGAGAGATTAAACCAGTTTGATTTTTCACCATAAAGTTCATTCAGCTCTCTCCTGAAAAAAGGATGCAGTTCTACTTGTTCCTAATTAGAATACAAGTATTTTTCCTCATAAACCTGTACATGTCTAGGAGCTGCTTTTTATGCTTGATTCATTTGCAAAGAACTCTTGGCCTCTAAGAGTTGCAAAACTATCATCTTCGCTTTCAATAGCATGTTGGAATTTTTCAGTCAGGAAAGTACCTCTCACCAGACGTTCTACTTCAATAATTAAATACATTCCTGATACAGACATCTCACATTCTGATTGCATTTTCTTCATTATTTGCACTTGAATAAGACAAGTCACAAAAGTAAATAACCAGTTTGAAACTCACTAATGCCCAAATTATTCATTTTATGAATCATCGAATACCAGGTTGGAAGGGACATCAAGGATCATCTGGTCCAAACTTTCTCAAGAAAAGCTCCATCTAGACAAAAGCACTGTCCAGACAAGATGGCACAGCACTCTGTCCAGCTGAATCTTAAAAGTGTCCAATTCCGGGGAATCCACCACTTCCTTGCAGAGGTTATTCCAATGGCTGATTGTTCTCACTGTGAAAAATTTCCTTTTGTGTTCAGTTGGAATATTCCCACGAGTAACTTGCACCCGTTACCCCTCATCTTTTCCATTTGACTCCTTGTAAAAAGGGAGTCTCCATCTTCTTTGTAGCCATCCTTTAAGTACAGGAGTATGGTGATGAAGTCACCTCTAAGCCTTCTTTTCTCAAGGTTGAACAAATCCTGGTCTCTCAGCCTTTCCTCACATGGCAGGCTTCCCAGTGCTTTGATCATCTTGGTGGCCCTTCTCTGGACCAGCTCCAGCCTGTCCAAAACTTTTTTGTATGGGGGGGACCAAAACTGAACACAGTATTCCAGGTGTGGCCTGAAAAACACTGAGTAGAGTGGGATAATGACTTCTTTCTCTCTGCTGGTGATGCCCTTGTTGATGCAACCCAGCATCCTGTTGGCTTTCTTTGCTGCTGCAGCACACTGTTCACTCATATCAAGCTTGTTGTCCACCACGACCCCTGGGTCCCTTTCCACAGAGCTGCTGTCCAGCCAGGTGGATCCCAGTCTGTGCTGCACTCCTGGATTATGTTTTCCCAGGTGCAAGACTTTACACTTGTCCTTGTTGAATTTCATTAGGGTTCTTGTTAGCCCACTCTCCCAGCCTATCCAGGTCTTCCTGCAGGGTGACTCCCCCTTCTGAAGTGTCTACTTCCCCACTCAGTTTGATATCATCTGCCAAATATTGTTATAATTCTAAACTCTAATTTATAACACTAAATTTAAAATTCAAAGTGATGATAGAAGAATCAATAAACAATATAATATCATTTGAACTAACATATCTTAATATAATGTTTAATTGCTGTATTATATTCTGGTTTCTAATTATCCATTCCTATTTACTATGTTCTGGAAAACTTGTTTTACCTAATACATCCTTTTAAAAAAATACATTTTCCACTTGAATTATGTTGCTTTTAAAGTTTTCAACTTTCCTTTCCTAGTATTTTATTCTTCTTGCCTAACATCCAGTGTTATGGAACTTGATCTTTTTTTCCCAACAATACATATCATTTTAAATTGTACCACCATTCTCAAAGGTCCTACTGTATACACTTTACATTCTGTTTAACCTCATTTCAGATCTTTACTTATAACTTGAGTTTATTTTTTCCTATAACTGAAAGTTGCAGATAAACTTTAATCAAGTTTTGTATATTCATTTACAATGGGAAACAAAAGCACACTCCCCGGACATTCTACTGTTATGGTGTGTGCAGATAAGTGTTGATGAGGAATAAGTATTTGCCAGTAATTTTACATCCTTAATAGTTTTCATTCAACACTTGTAGAAAACCTTTTTCTGTTCAACACTTGCATTTCATGAGGTATTGTTAGATATCACATTTTCAATAGCCTCATTTTGTTTCCCCACCATCAGTATCCAGTGCAGATATTAAGTGCTGCCTGTAAGACCATTAAGATCAAGGGAAGACTTTTATCCCAGGCTTTTTCTGTTCCTTTGACAACTCTCTCTAGTAACTCCTTAATGGTCCATTACTCTTCTCTTCTTGCCTGCTGGACTGTATATGTTAGGATTTATTGAACTGTTGCTTGATTTCACACATTTTACAAGTTGTTTTAGCAATTTCCTTTTCAAAATGGCTACTGTTGTCTGATTCCATTACATTTAGAGCATGTTCCTCTGGGCACAATTCACTCAGCTAAGACTTTTGGACAGTATCTTGATATTATTATTTTGGAAAAACTAATTAAAAAACTTTCTTCTTATGTAGTTAAGAAGTCAATTATCACTCAAAGGTGCTTATTTCCTCTCCATGATGTTTTTTTAGAGAGATCTAAGAAAGTAAATTTTAATTCTAGATGAGTGTCACATACTTCTTTGAAATCTTAAGAAACTTTTTCTTCTTTAGTGGAGCTGTGGTTCACATGCCACATGATGTCTTGCTATAATTTCAATGACCATGTTGAGATATGTCAGTGTTTCTTGCAAGCTGTGCCTTCTGATACTGTGGCAAAACACAATATCTATTATTGGATCTATCATTTAATTTGGACAGAAATACTAATTCTATTCTCTGAAATTACATTAAAAGGTTATTTTGTTTTGGGGGTAATTTTCTTGCTGTGCACATTCGAAAAGTGTTCATTAGAACTTTAAAAGTAGTTCACAGTTTAAGATTTTCCTGAAACTTCATCATTCATCCTTATTCTTTCCAGTTCTCTGTATCAGAATCTTGCTATTGATTTTGAGAAATTTTTATGACGTTTTGGGTGGTATTGATACTTTTCAATTTAGGACTGTCTGCTGATTTCTTACATTGGAAGAAGCTTTTACCAGGTTGGTGCCTTCTTTTCTGCTCAAACAGATGCTCCCTAACTTACCATGACCATCTATTGTTTTCCTAAATGTAATTAAAAAAAAAAAGGAAAAAATAAAAAAGCAAAAAAGAAAAAAAAAAAAGAGTTTCTGACTCTTTTTCATCATGCAAATAATCTTTTTTAATAGTGTAAACATTTCTGCCAAAATAACTTGTTTGAAAAATGATTCATTCCAATTTTATCTACAGCTGACAATTCATATGTAACAAAATTGTCCTTTAAACATTTCTGGATACTTTTGAAACCCTTTTTTAAAATTTCTACTTTAAGATAGATTTTGTTAGAGTGCAAACAGTTCCATTCAAGCCTTCTATCAATTAGTACAATCTATTATTGTGTTCCTTGCCTTCAGATTGATTGCTGGCAACTATGACATAAAGTTCAGAAATGCAAAAAATCTTGGAAGTCTAGATGCAATATAATTGATGGGTTAGCCCACTGAAAAATTTAATCCAAAGATAGCTTTTGCTCAATACTGTCACTCTATAGCTACCTCTTTCTTTGATGATTATATTCATTGCATTTGAGTCAGTTTCTCACATGTGTTTCTAGTGCTATTTCAACAGCTGTAGAGTCTCTCTCTTTCTTTCCAGTGTCACTTCAAAAAGGCACGATTCTTCCACAGGCCCAGTGCCATATCTGCCATGCATATGCCTTCATCTTTGGGACATCTCAGTTGCATCTTCTCCTTCCTACATTTTGGAAGAAGTGCTCTAACAACAGTCTAACAAACAGTTTGAACAATGGCCCTTGAGGTGCTCTTTTCTTTCCCCTCTCCTTGTCTTTGATTTTCTTTTTATACATTTTCTTCATGATCACAAAAAAAAAAAACAAAAAAAAAAAAAAAAAAACCCCACAGTTTGTTGCTGTCATCATCAAGTGAAGCAGACTCCTTTATATAATCTGCCATTTATTTTATCAGACTTCCAGTTGGTTATCAGAGCAAGGATTTTTAAATTCCCACAGTCAAGATCCATCTCCATCTCCAAGGCAAGGCAATTCACAGCCTCTGAACATTATTCTTCTGTACAGTTAATTCACTGAACTGTGTCTTTGGCCCCATCATGATGTTATTTCTCCTCTCTTTTGATCTGAGTGAAAAGGTTTTTGCAGATAAGGAAGTAGCTTGCATTCTCAGAAAATCCATCAGGATTTAATCATATTTCAACTTGGATTCATCCAATTGCATTTCTAACTTTTTGGACTTGAGAAGCAGATCTTATCCTTTTATGGAGAGGAGAGGGGGAGTTTTGAAATAAGATATCCTTATATATTTTCTCTGTTTGGTATTGGCACCACTGCTCACCTACAGACACTCTTCTAAGTTCTACAAAACCTCTTTTCCAAGTCCATTGCAAAAGCATCTAACTAAATCAGTTTGGTCCATAGTAGTACTATATATTTCTATGTTCCCATTTCCCCATGTCTCCTTTTTTACTTCAACAGTAAAGGGTCATACTCATCTCACCAAACTTTGTTGTCTTGTGTAGATCTCCTTTATAATTAATGAAGAAAAATAAGTGAATCAAGAGGACAATTTACCTCACTCAATTTTCATATTGATCTTAGGCTGAATAAATGACCTCTTCAGCATTACTATATGGCTGCAGAAAGAGCCTAGCCAAGTTCAGGACAGGCAACTAACATTTAAATAATTAAAGTTGGTAAAGAAAAATCCAGTCCAGTTGAAAGTTCGTAGTAAAGTGCTGAAACCAATTTAATCCACAATGTGTAAGGCCAAGATTTCATGCATAGCTGCTGTTTGAATAGGTGGGGGGAAAAAAAATCATCTTAAACTAGTAAACAATGGAAATGTAATTATCATCAGTGTAGTCAAACTGTTGGATCACATGTGTTTGCTCTTCCATGTTTTCTCAAAAATGATATTTTAACATTCAGTAGGTAGATTTTGTAACAAACATTGGTTTATTCTTTCTAAGCTGAAGTAGGCCAGAGGGCAGAACAAACTTATAAACTGTTCTTATCAGACACTAAACTAACCCATCTCTTGCTTGTCTGTATGTCTGGTCATGTAACTGATTTATAGTTGTTTTGTTAGATTCTATGTATGCCACTACCAAAGCAAACTTACGTGGTTTCTGGCTATCTGTGTCCGTATTTACTGTCACAGTCTGCATGAGTGTTGGAATAAATCATGATTAGATGACATTCAGAACAGTAAGACGGGCTATACTTGAAACTGTGCTTTTGCTTCTGCTGTCCTGAGCATAGAATACTTCAGAATTTGAGCTCAACCCATGAGATAAGGACTTATGGCCCATTACTGCAGAGGAAGGAGGCAGAAAATGTTCCAGGTTGCCTTACATGGGTTATATACCTTGGTTTTAAAACAACATACGGACTGCTATTTCTAAAACATGATTTTACAGACTTTTTTTTTTTTTTTAAATCTGTATTCTAACAAAGTTTGACGTTAACAGTTCCATTGCTTTAGAACTTTGACAGTCTTTAGTCACCACCAAGTAAATATAAGTTAGCATTTTTTTTTGCTAAATACTATAACTAGTATAGCTAGTTGTTATGAGACTCATTCATTTAGTATAGTCACTCTAAAAGGTTGTGATGATGTATCTGGCAACTACTATCCAGAAAATTTAACATTTAAAATATACTGTATGCTTCTTCCAAAGCACTTTGCAAAGAGCATCATGAAAACAGTTCATCAAAGAAAAAAGTGTCAGACTAGTATGTGGCAGACCAGCAGAAGAAGCTGAAACTCGTGTGAAATTCTGTTCAATAAAGGCTGAGAAGAACATTTGATTTTTAGAACTAATCAGCAGTGAACTGAGAACAGAACACTGGATTTCAACACCTTCTATGTCCAGCCCATGTATCAGGCCTGGCACTTCTCAGATACAGGTGAAAATAGCTCTTTGTTGGCTCAGATTAATTCTAGGGAGCTGAGGGTGCTGCTAGTTATCCATGCATATGCAGTGACCATAATTTATTTCAAAGTGCATGAAAAAAATATGAACTGTAAGTAATAAAGGTGTATAAAAATGTCCAACTGAAGCCTGTTTTTGAAATCAGTGAATTGTTTACCTTCACGCTTTTAAGCTATGCAGCCTGAAAAGGGAGTAAAAATGATAGTGTAAATTCTGCAAATTGTATGTATTAGCTGATGCTCTGTCACAAGACATAAGCAACACTAAACTTTTCCCTTCTCCCTTCCTCTTCTGGAATTCAGAATATGTTATTTAGTAATTCACAGGTACTTACAGTTGCATAGATTATTTTTTTTAGTGAAGCAGTATTTTTCCCTCATTTGAGTATTGATGGTGGTGTATAAAATGCTAATTCCATGCCTTATAGGAACATGTACTTACAGAAGCAAACACTATTACTTTATAGGAAATCAACATGCAACTCTTGGAGAGAACATAATACTCTAATGTTTAATGAACTGACCTTATTATTGAACAAACTCTTTCTACTCAAGCCTCTGGGCATAATCTGATACAATTTATTATAAAACAAATCCAGATTGCTTTAGTTTTCTGCTTCAGTGGGTAATTCCTTACTGTGACTAACAAAGGTATGGAGCACAAAATAAAAACTATATACTAATAGGGTTTTTTCCTCAAATTAAAGCACATCATATTTCTCAGAGGTAGAATAAGAATGCAGTAATAAGGCTGTAACTCCCCAAAGTGACTGAAATAAATAACACATAAATGATGCATAAGTAGATAAGAAACAGGTGGATTACAGCTATGAATGCAGTGAAGTGAAATGTTAGGATTGGCAATGACTTATTCATGTCCTATATTCGTTCTCTGTGGAATATTGATCAAATAATTCTATAGAGTAATGTTCATTTATATACAGCACCTATGAGTCCTTTGAAGTTCATTTTTAATGACTGGAAGTATGGTGCTCTCTGCTAGAAACCCCTTTTGAAGTAATTTTTTTCCAAGTCATAGGAATGAAGTTCATCTCCTTGCAGACACTCAGTCCATTCCTATCTGCTATATATCACAATTATGTACATAACACAGATTCTTTGGCAGGGGAAAAAAAGACATACAGAGCATTCCAGTTATTCATTTTCAACTATGCATATACTAAACATTTGCAGGCTGAAAGTGGAAAGTTCTTATGTGGCATACAGGATGCCAATGGGAAAGAATCCACCCGTGTTTTAAAAATATGCACATTTTTTGATAAGTAATTTTAGGAACATTCTTTGGATGCACATTTTACTCCATTTTTGTAAATATCTATCTTTCTATCTGCATAAAGCATAATACAATAAATTAATCCTAAAGCAATCGTGGGGAATACCCTGATTTTAATGCTGTAGTACATAGTAAAGGGTACTCACGTTACAAAACTTCCATATATATACTGTGTTTATATTTAATTAGGTATTAAACACTTGTTCCCTCGCTTCTACTGCCAGTTGATTTGTCTTCTGAATCACCAGTTTAGAACAGGTAATGATGAAGGGTGAAGTGTCACTTTGCACATCAGTCAAAGAAAGGGACTTCTGATTTGCAAGCCTAAATTTTGGGGAACTGACATTTTCATCTAGCTTCGTGGATGAAAGGTAGATGTAGAAGCAGGTAGTCACACCTACTTAAATGTTTTTATTTCAAAGATTCTTTGAAGAACATTAATCTAATTTAACTCAGTCATCTACATCTGAACTAGCAATGCTAGCTAGTCTTTACAGACAATGAATAGATAGACATTTTTAGGACATGATTCATCTGACCTATTTTAGACAGTTACATGAGGTGATTCATGTGTTAGAAACGCCTATTTCCTTCCATTAATTATAAAAAGAAGCTATGATGACTAATTCAGCTGTATATGAAAGCAGTGTGGATATATTTTTGGTCAGAGGTCTCCCACTTAATATGTCTGTCAAAAATAATTGAATTCTTGATAAAGCCAGGCCCAAATAATTCTAACTTTTCCTGGTACTGAGTTAAATTATATCTATAAAAATAAATAATTGTGTTTCTGTCTGTGCAAAACAGATGACAAGAAAAAAAGACAGTTGCCAGGATTGGCATACTGATAGGAGTAGCAAAATCAAATCCCTAGGAGAGAAAAAGAGAGAAAAGGAGAGGGAATAACAGAGGAATACATGCACTATCCAGGTTTTTCAGGTCTATGTTGGGCCTATCTTGGCCCAGTGTTGGTGGAAAAATGACTCTTCCAGACTCTGTTCTCCCAGAAGGTTCTGAGTGCCGAGTTTCAAAAAAACACTTGACTGCAGTAAAAGGTAGTTATGACTCTGTTGCCCATGTTCCCAGCTCTGCTCTGCATCTATCCTGGCAGAAAGAAGTTGGAGCATGACCACATTTTTCTCTTCAGACTGTGACCTCATGTAATCCTTCCTGTCAAAAGTGGATGTATGACCTCAGTGCTAGAAAAGTAACTGAGTAGACAGTGGTTCACATTGTCACCACTTATGCAAACATGCAGGATATGATACCTTCTTAATGGTTGTGCTCCAGTATCTTGATTCAAGGATGTACCCTAGGGACACATTTGACTTCTGGGGCACATACAAGATACAGTATACTTCAAGTGCTGGTCTCATAATTATCCAGACTGCTATATTCAGCCCTTGAGTACATCTGCACAAGCCCTGGTATTCTGACAAAGACAAAATAAACCAAAACAAAACTAACCTCCAAAACACCCAGACATGGAAATTAAAAAAAAAAACAAAACAAAACAAAACAAAAAACCCAAAACCAAAAAACAAACCCAACACAAACAACCCAACACAGCAAACAAGGTTATAACGTAAGATGGTGTTTAGCAATATCTCATCTGAAAGAGAAGTCAGGATACAGGAAGGATGTCTGACTGAGAATCAAGGTGCTCCTCAAGCATCTCAAGGTTTTGAAAAACAATAAAAATTGAAATATCATTACTTGAGAAAAATCAAAGGAGTGGTATTCTTCTGATTATTTTCCCTGTTTTTTTATGTGGACCATGATAACAAATGACAGCTTCCTTGTGTACCATGGCATCCGCAGTGAGTGTTAAGAGGCCCTGAACGATATCAGCTTCAGGACACTAAGTTTCTTTATAAGACAGAATAGGTGCACAAAGAATCAAACCACAACTCCTAGCAATACTATTCCATGGAAATATTTTTTTCTGCTATTTTCCTAGTATAGTTATGAATATTTCATTTAACTGGAAACCTCACTTTTCTACTGAACAACTGTTTTTATAACCAGTGCTATGGTAAAGACAATTCCTCTAAGGCACGGTATTTTCATATATGAACACAGCAAATTCCACAATAATTAATTTGCATTAATTTTTAGAAAAATCCTTTTGTTGTTTCTTTACATTAGTCTTCTCCTAAATAAGGATATTTTTTTTTAGAATTAATAACAAAAACTTTGTCTTTCAAGTATTGTCATATAACCACACAAACTAGGCCAGTCCAGTTAAAAAACAATCAAACAAAAATTATTTATTTTACAAGATGGAAGGAGAAACCTTCCTTGTTCTAACTGAAACCACTCTGGCTCCAACAGACATTAACAATTCACAGGTTCAGGATGTTGGTCGGGAAATTAGTACTACACAGCTGACTTAAGAGCTCCCGAGGTTTATAGTTGATGACCCAAAAAGTGCAAAATCACTCACCCATGTAAGATGAGGTCTCTCAATCTGTACAGAAGATGAACTGCAGGTGGTGTCCCAACACATGGGAAGAGCCTCTGACCACAGACCCACTTTCCTGAGGGAGACTGACTCAAGATGGCCCCCTTGCGGGACTCCATGTATACCCAATTCAAATCTGACCTGTGGTCATACATGGTCACATAGGTCCTTATTGGCCCAAGACCTCAGCTTTGTCTCCTGTCAACTGAAACTGCCAATGCCCTGCGTGCATAATTCAAACTGTGGTGGGAAGGTTTTCCCGCAGGCTTTGTCAGGGTGGGTGCATCTGCCACGAGTATCAATTCACTGACAGCAGTAAATTCAAAGCAAACAAGCAGATTATTTTCATACATTTATAGCCACACACAATCTCTCCTACCTTTGTCAGGGAGATTCCATTATATTTTTCTTTCAGTGGCAGAAGATGAGGAAGTTCTTTCCATCTCCTACCTAATATCTTAGATGATATTAAAGACTAAATGGTGTTATCCACACATGGGTGTCCAGTAATATTTCAAACAGTATGTGGAGATGATATATTTGCTACTAATGTGTTGTATCCAATGGACAGAATAGGTTTCTTGAAATCCTTTCGGCTTGTTGCAATCAAATTCTTGTCATGGGTACAAGGAAGCCAGCTTGTAAACAAGAAAATCATGTTAGTCTAATTAAAGTATTAAGAGTCTAAGCTAAGAATTACTGGCCCAGTTACAAAGTTCAAAGGTCATGTCACATCTGTGAGTGAGAAGATTAATTATCTCAAATATCAATTTTATATATGACAAAGAAATCACTAATCTTTCATATTTTCACTTTAAAGTAATTCATTCCTTGTTTAAGGGTATAGAGAAATGCACCTTCATTTAAATTTACAGATAAGGTGATTAATTTGATACTTCAGTTCTTTTTAAGTTACCCAAAGCAGGAATGGATACAATAGTTTTTCTAGTCTGTTAATAGATAATAGGTTATCTTGAATTGTAAGCTATTCCTACTTTTCCAAGTAATGTATCATGGTGAAAGCAGATCAGTAAACTGAAAGCTGTAGAGTGCTGTAATCCTACATGTACAATACAGGCAGTTCAAGGTTTTTTACTTCTGACAGGATTTAGCCTAATCCAGTGCCTTCACCACTGATGATCCAAAGCTGTCCAAAAGAAATTTACCTGCAAACCTTTGTTTCCTCAGCTGTGGGTTCCTCTCTGAATCTGTCCAGAAAGGATCATCGTGTTCTTTTGTTCCTTTCATGCAAATGTAAGAAATCATATCTCCTCAGTCATCATCACCTGTATAAAGACATACACAGGGAAGCAAACTTTATTTCTTCTTCAATTCTTTTCTGAGTGACACCAGAGTGATTCCTGCCTCCTGTCATCCGCTTATGGTGATAACTCCCCAGGGAGTTCAGGAGTCTTCCTAAAGCTCTTTTTCCTTAAATATTGATTCATTTCATAGTCTAAAGGAGTTTCTTGAGTTTACCAGCAATCTGAACCCCAAAAATCTTATCGATAGGCCTTGTTCTTCTCCACATTGTAAACAAAATAACTTTGGAAAGAGACAAATAATGTTTGCTGTTTGGAACAGAGCAAGGCTTTCATGTAAGAAGCTTATTAGCCCAGATGAGTCACTAGAAAGAAAAAAAAATGACCTTTGAAAGTTGAAAGTTAAGTCTTTTAGTAACTGAACCATTTGTTATATGAACTAGTAGTTTTAGCAAAATTCTTTCTTTCTGAACACGTGCTGCACTTCTTTGCCTTTTCTTCCATGAAATTCTTAATACTATGAAAGAAAGAAAAGAAGAAAGAAAGTAAGAAAGAAAGAAAGAAAGAACGAACAAGAAAACACATCAACACCAGAACACTGAATTACACATATAGTATAGGATGAAGTTGGTAAGCCACTATCCATCATATTTGAGAAGTTGTGGAAGTCTGGTGAAGTTCCGACTGATTGGAAAAGAGGAAAATTAACACCAATTTTTAAAAAGGGAAAAAAAGAAGACTTGGGGAACTATAGGTCGGTCAGTCTCACTTTTGTGCCTAACAAGATCATGGAGCAGATGCTCCTGGAAATATGCTGAGGCACACAGAGAATAAGGAGGTGACTNCTGGATGGAAGGGATGCCATCCTGCGAGACCTTGACAGGTTTGAGAGGTGAGGCTGTGTGAACTTCATGAAGTTGAACAAGGCCAAGTGCAAGGTTCTGCACATGGGTCAGTGCAATCCCAAGCACAACTACAGGCTGGCTGGGGAATGGATTGAGAGCAGCCCTGAGGAGAAGGACTTGGGGGTGTTGATTGATGAGCTGGCATGAGCCAGCAGTGTGCGCTTGCAGCCCAGAAAGCCAACCGTGTCCCGGGCTGCATCAAAACCAACATGACCAGCAGGTCAAGGGAGGTGATTCTGCCCCTCTACTCCACTCTCATGAGACTCCCACCTGGAGTACTGTGTCCAGCTCTGGGGTCCCCAGTACAAGAAGGACATTGAGCTGTTGGAGCGAGTCCAAAGGAGGGCCACAAATATATCAGAGGGCTGGACCCCCTCTCCTATGACGACAGGCTGAGAGGGTTGGGGTTGTTCAGCCTGGAGAAGAGGAGACTCTGGGGATACCTTGTAGCAGCCTTCCAGTACCTAAAGGGGCCTACAGGAAAGCTAGAGAGGGACTGTTTACAAAGGTATATAGTGATAGGACAAGGACTAATGGCCTTGAGCTGAAGAAGGGTAGATTTAGATACCAGGAAGAAACTGTTTACTATGATGGTAGTGAGATACTGGCACAGGTTGCCCAGAGAAGTTGTGGATGCCCCATCCCTGGAAGTGTTCAAGGCTGGATGGGGCTTTGGGCAACCTGGTTTAGCAGAAGACATCTCTGCCCGTGACAGGGGGAATGGAACTACATGATCTTTAAGGTTTCTTCCCACCCAAACCTTTCTATAATTCTATTATTCTATGATTCTATATAGCTTCTCCACATGAGAGAAAAGTGAAAAAGTATAAGTATAAAGAAATCTGATATTACAGAAACTTCTTGGAAACAGCTCTGATTAAGTTATTTCCATAATGTATATAGAGCTGCAGAAGTGTAACCAAAATGTTATGGGTTATTCTCCTAGCAAACACCATGGTCATATTATCTCAATTGTACATTTCTTTATTGTAGCCTAATGTCTTTAGTAGTGCATTGTAAACACAGTTTCCTACTCATAGAATTAATTCAGCTCTTATTCAATGATGTTTCATGTAAAATACAGAAATAGCCCTTAGTGAAGTCTAGACTACTGAATATCCTGCTATTATGTGAAATTTTTAATTACCAAGATACAAATAGGGTCCCTCTTGGGCACTGTCTGAATGAATTTTAGCATCCCTGCAGTCTGTAACAGGTTTGCTTGAGTAATGTTTAGCTCTTCAGAGTCCATAGAATTTTTTGATAACACAGCTTCCTGACCAAACTCTCGTTTCTTCTCAAAGCAAGATTTTTGGAGTACACCCTTGGGGATTGGAGTTTCTGGATCTCGCACATTTGGCTTTACCTGAGGCCTAGGTAGATTTAACCTGGTGTGTATCTCTGCAATTCATACAGAAGAAGAATTGCCACCTGCAGAACAAGGAATCATCTTATAAGACCATATAGAACTATTAGTAGAAAAGGGAGGAGAGATACATCTTAAATTCTAGTTTTGGACAGTGGCCATAAAGTCTAACAATAACCCTATGATTTGCATTCTCTTATTCATGGTACCCAGAAATAACTTTGATGAAGGAAACCATCTTAGGCATCATACGAGCCAAATTATTGACAGAAGTAGAGTAAGAGTTTCTTCTTCATTGGAGAATCACTAAGTCTGTAAATCACTAAGTCTGTTAGACTTTGATTAAAGCATATATATTCTCAATTTTCATTTTAAAATGATTCCACATTTTAATCTAAACTTTCTCTTCATTTGAATAAAGTTATACAAAGTTCAAAACCAGAGATATAAAATTAATCTTCGTTTTCTCAAATTCAGACCAACAGATCACTAATATCTTTTTTTTTTCTTTTTCTTCTTTTTTCTTCCCCCCTCTGAATTTGTATGAATTGCTTTGATAGTCTTCTATAAAAGCTACTTTGAGTTTTCATGGAATGGTTACTAATCACTACAAATTGGTTGTAATTTTTAAATTTTGCTGTGATGAATTTAAAACAAAGTGTATCTGTACAAGGCAGGAAAGAGCATAAAACAAAGGAGGAAGTTTCAGGATATCTGAACTAGTATTGAATATAACAGGCATTATTGTATTTCTCTTTCTAAATGCCAGATCAGATGGAATTCTGGATTTAAAAGATGAAACCTTTTTGTCTTAACTTTTGCTTCTACTCACAGTATAATAGAGGATCAATATACTAAAGAAAAATTAAAAGGAATTCTAGATATATAAAACTAGAACAAGTGTTAGATTTCAGGGAACTATGATCCTTCATATTTTTTTTTAAATTTCTGATCTAGGTCCTAAGAAATGGAATTTGTTCATAGGAAAATACAGTCTGCATTTGACAAAAAAAAAAAAAAA
>VXBL01005993.1:70999-121424 GCA_013400195.1 Aramus guarauna | reverse complement strand
TCTGGTGACAACAAAAATCAAGCAGAAGCCAGCAGCAGCTCACAAAGAAGTGAAAAAAGAGCTGGCAACCGCTGCAAACAGCGAAAAGGGAACCTACGTGCTTGCACTGAGATAAGAAGTCAGGATCCATGGCAGACAACACCCAAATGCAAGGACTGTGGAAAAAACCCACTGCAAACTTGTGTCTTGCCAGTGAAATCATGGTGCAGAGCAGCGTGAACTGAGGGAAAAACATGATCTCAGCTATTCGGGTCTATGACATCATAAGCCAGGGCACTGTCCATGCTCAGCATGAATCTTACGATAATTTTCTTTTATGCTTCTCCACTCCAAACATAATAATCTGAGATGAACAGATTTTATGGGTGGTATGTGCTGCCTCACTCAGCACTTCTTTAAATGGGCAGCAGCCCATCCTGACCGAGATGTCATTGCTTGCAGAGCTGCCTCGAGATCCCAAATCCTAATGAAACAGCGGCGCGTCCGGGAGTTTGCTCTCCCTGGCCGTCTGCTCTGCCTCTGGAGCTCTCACGCATCAGTTGAGGAACTACTACGGCTCACGGGCAGGGCTGCGCAGCCCGGTCGCGCGTGGTGACGCCTTGCTTCGAGGCGGCGTGCTATGAAGTGCAGATATCAAGGCCCTGAATTGCCCCGTTTGAGGACTTGTGTACCTCGGAAAGGTTTCACTTACCCCAGCCAACGCTAAAAGATGTTCCAGGGACTTTGACATCAGTAAATACTTCTTTGCGCGTGTCACTGCTACATAGAGCAGGTTCCATTCATCCTCTGGATACATGCCTAGGTTGGAGAAAAGAATCATCAATAGCACAGAATCCCAGACTCGTCGGAGTTGGCAGGGACCTCTGGAGATCATCTGGTCCAACCCCCTGCTAGAGCAGGATCACCCAGAGCAGGGTGCACAGGATGGCGTCCAGGCGGGTTGGGAATCTCTCCAGAGAAGGAGACTCCACAACTCTCTGGGCAGCCTGTCCCAGTGCTCGGTCACCCTGCGAGGGAAGAAGTTTCTCCTCAGGTTCAGATGGAACCTCCTGTGTTCNAACACTGCTGGCTCATGCTTTAGAAAACAAGAATGAACAGCTCTGCCATTCTTCTAGGACTTCTGGAAGGACATTTGGTGTTTCTGCATGAACCTGCAGAGCAGCAGAGCTGTGCAGCTCTCTCCTGTGTTTACCGTGCAGTTCCTGACACCACCAATAGCTCCTGGCTTCTTCCATGTTCTCCTTTCCACGCAAAGGCAGGACTCTACACACCCAGAGAAGCAGCTCACTGCTACGTGTTCTCCCACTTCCCGGACATGGATTTGGCACTGGAGGAGTTTCTCAGTCTCTAGACCCTCTCTGCTCACTGGGAAGAGACCAGCTCTTCCACAGCATGACTGTGGCACCTAAGGAAAGCAGCTGCTTTTCCAAGTGTGGACTTGGTCTTTCTTTATTGCTTGTTGCTCCAACCTCTACTGCAGGAATACTCCCCTGCCTCTACCTTGCTGTGAAGGAAACTACAAGAAGATCAATGATCACTAGGACAGCCAGTGGCACTTGATGCCACCGAGAAGCACAGGCTTGTAGGACAAGCGCTGGCAGCACCCTTTGCTTCCCCACTTTTAGATCAGGATGGGTACCGGCACACAGCCGTTCCCTTACCGATACTGAAGTTAGTTCTTCTCTGGGAATCGCCACTGAGACACGGTACTTTCACAAAGTCATCTGCAACCAGCACCGTATCAAACTCCAGGCCTTTGGCTTGGTGGACAGTACCTATGAGGTAATCTGTGACCAGCGCAGGTGAGGAACAAGAAGGAAAAAAGATCAGTCATGGCAGCAATAATGGCATTTTTAATTTCACAAGGCGCTGAGTCAAATGAAATTATTTCATTCTGCATTTGTTTCACTTCTCCTCAAATATAAATCAAAAGTAAAGCACCTCTGTCAGGAATCCAGACTGCTGAAGACCACCTCCCTGACAAGGAAAATGCTTGGTGGTCACCAGCCGGAGCCCCAGCCCCAACTCCTGAACAGGAATGAATTCTCTTTATTTAGTGAATTTTTTACTTGATTGCTTTGTCCCCTCCCTAAATTTTAGTCAGCAAGTTGCAGGGCAACTACAACAGGAATCCCGAAAAGCAAGATAAAGTCCTGGGGCTTTCCAGCCCCAGGAATTACTGTGTCCAAAGGTTTATTTGCCTCTAGCAATGCCACATTGAGAAACCTTTGGTGGAAGATTCGTTTTAGCAAACTCCCCCTGGAGTCCCAGATCACAGAATCACTGACCGGATTGGGTTGGAAGGGACCTCCCAGCCCCCCCAGTCCCACCCCTGCCATGGGCAGGGACACCCTCCACTAGCCCAGGTTGCCCAAAGCCCCATCCAACCTGGCCTTGAACACTGCCAGGGAGCCAGGGGCAGCCACAGCTTCTCTGGGCACCCTGGGCCAGGGCCTCAGCACCCTCACAGGGAAGGATTGCTGCCTCACAGCCCATCTCCATCTCCCCTCCTGCAGCTTCAGGCCATTCCCCTTGTCCTGTCACTCCCTGCCCTTGTCACCAGCCCCTCTCCAGCTTTCCTGGAGCCCCTTCAGGGACTGGAAGGGGCTCTAAGGTCTCCCTGGAGCCTTCTCTTCTCCGGGCTGAACAACCCCAACTCTCTCAGCCTGTCTCCATAGCAGAGGTGCCAGAAGCTGCGGCCCAGCTTCCTTTCTCCCTGTAAGACAGACTTGATCCAAATTTGGCCTTTTTGCAGAATGAGGTGGATTCAGCACTGAAGCTGGATTGAAAAAACACCTGAATTTGCTCTTCTACCAAATACATAGCTTGGCGTTACCTGCCACGGCTTCTTGTGACACGTGGCTTCTCTCAATCTTCTGCACCAGCTCAGGGATCCGATCTTTGTATTTCTCCACTATCGCAATTTTCACTTCCAGGTCTTTGTCATCGATGCACTCTGCATATTCCTTTAAACCGAGGAAGCCCCGAGTTTCTTCCCATTTTTTGATAAAGGAGTCATTTATAACAAGGTTTGCTGAAAAGAAAGTAGCAGATGACATGAGTTTGACAGACATAATGGCATTTTTTTTTTAATTCTAATCAAATTTCAGAGTAAGTGTGGGGCAGTGGATGGACTGCTGCTGTGGGATGCAGGGGCTGGGGATGCACTCCTCGCTCTGCCACTGCTGTCATGGGTGACTTTTGCTCCGGATTTTCTTTTTACTGACGCAAAACACCATCAAAGCTCGATGCTTTTATCAGAGCGGGTAGTTTGACAAAGCAGCATCACTCTGAGATCCAGAGCTGGTGTACTATGAAGGGTCTGGAAGTTTACAGAGCTCAGGAGAGAGTAGCTGGCAAACCTTCACTGAGCTCACTCATTTCTAGAGAGTCCGCACGACCTTCTTCCCCAGAGATACTTGGAAATTAATGGAAAAAAGACGCTGAGCAGTCTGAAAAGACTCTAATGTGACTTCAGAGAGGCCCTGGCTGGAGCAGGGCCCTTCCAACCTGTGTTATTCTCCCATTTTCCCCAGATGGCAAGGAGTTTTCGTGGGAGCTCAGCTTCCGAAGTAACACCACCCATATAATCAATCACTCGTGGTAGTTCACCAAGTCCTTTATTCGTCCCCGTGCCCCATATAGAACAATACTCCCCTCCTGCTGTCAAGGCAGAGGGAGATTTTAAATGAATGATTTATTTTCTGAATTATATCTACTAGTGAATAGAAAGCCTGTGACAGAAGATTCAACACACCAGGTTAAAAAACAAAACAAGAAAAGCCCAAGACAAATGAAAAATTAAGTCAAATCAGAAAACATAGGGGGGAAAAAAAACAACTTAGGAGTTTACTGGGCTCTTGCACTCAAAATAAGGCATTGCAGGGAAAAAGTGGGGAGGGATGCATGACACAGGCCCCACAATTTTCTCATTTCTGGTATTAACACCAGCTGAAACAGCACAGCCCATGAAACTGCCACTGAGAAGTCAGTTTTTGACACATAACTGCATGAGGAAATAGAAAATAAACCACAGCTGGTTTGCTTTCCATCACCACAGCAAAAACTAAACTGTCCAGGCTGCTGTAGGGCGGATCACGCACGGAGAGAAGGGTGAGGATGTACTCACCTTTTTTCCGTTCATCTGCAGGTTGACTGAGTTTCCAAATATCATAAATTCTGCTCAGGCCAAAACGGGTGAGCCCCTAAAATGAACAACAATTTATCTTGATATACAGGAGTAAAGGTGCTGTCTAGAGTTCCTAGATAAACAAGCAGGGCCCAGTGGTTATCGGTGTTAAGAAGGAGGGGAAAAAGGAAAATGTGCTGAAGATGCAGAAGGAAGCTGCTTTCCAGAAATCCCTGGGAGCTGTAGCACAAGCAAAGGCAGCTGAAAAAGCAACAAACCAGCCCTGCGGACGGACAGCCAGCCAGCAAAAAGACAACAGGACACTGTCTGATTGGCTTTATAACAGATATACGGCAGAATTTTACATTTAAAGGCTTTTCAAAGGGGAAAAAAATATTTCTATAATGTTTTCTTTTTCACTAATAAAAAAAGTTTTGGTTTTTGGTCAGTTTAGCTTTTAATAGCTGCATATTGCTTTGTTAAAATGAATTTTAAAAGTCTGTTGTGCCATAAATGCTGCTGGTCTATCAACTCCGTGCTGTTTCGCAGGAAAGCCAGCTCCAGGCACAACTGCATCCTCTTTCCTGAGGTGATGACCACCACAATGAAGATAAACTTGCTAAACTGACTGAAAATGTTTCAGATTCCATGTAAACTGAAACAAAAGGTTTTGCTTTGGCAATTTTTAATTTCAGAAAGTATTTTCCCCCTTGTTTCCAAATTCAGTTTGTTTTGTTCCATCAAAAGAAGCGTCAGTCTGAATTTAGACTTGTGCCAAACCGCAAAAGCAGATGAGAATTTTGGTACCAGGCAGCCAGTTCAAACACTCATTGCATTGTAATATGCAGCTTTCTAGTGAAAAAAAGATGAAGAACTTAAAATATCATCCTAAAATTCAAAAGACCAGGCTCGTCCTCAAAAATGATCAGCACTAGGACAACCATTCATTGTCTTTGAGCTTCTAACATTTCAGAACAAGATCTCAAATTAAATCGTAGGTAATTGATGACGCAGAGTTTGAAGAGTTTGAAGTTTGAGGCTTCTGGAACGTGGACCCTTATTAAAACCTTCCCGCAATTCACGCCTGTGGATCTCTGCAGACGTGTGCACACACGCACACTTCCCTTCAGACGCATGGGCGCTTTTTGCGGATGAAAATTCAGTGCAAAGCTCAGAGCTGTTGCTCCCTCAAGGAGTTAACATTCAGCATTGCTGAAAAGCCCAATTTCCCTCACCATCAATGCTGGCGAACCAGCTTTCCCTGGCTTTCCTGGGCGTACTGAGATGGGGAACAGCCCATCACAGGCCTGGAAATTAGTAACGAGGACAGCACAGCCCTCTGCGGCAACCACGAGCCCAAAGGTAACCTTCAGCTTCAACCGGTGCCTTCGTTTCTCAAGAGAGCTTGAGAAATCCTTATTCTCTGAGGGTACAGCCAACAGCCTTTCGTTGCCTTTTACACTCAGCCTGCAATTACAGCTGATTTTGATTTCCCCGACACAGGAACACAGTGCCAAAGGCAGTCAGCAGCGCTCCATCTAATGCAAATACTCGCAGCGACTCGGTACAGCCGCCTATCACTCTGTCCCTGCCCCACCCAGCAGACTGGAGCTACTGTGTCTCATCGGAGCCTGATGAAAATAAAAAAAAAGGACAGATCAGCCTAAAAAGGGAACCTTGCCTGCGCAGATTTGAGGACCCGCTGGTCCAAATAACCCTTCCCCGGCCACACCAGATTGCTGCTTTCTCCTTGAATATTAGTTTTAAACCTACAGATCAGCAACACCTATTTCAAGACACACGTAGGTGACACCACTACAAGTGCCAACAGGTTTGGGGACTTGAGGTCGGGACGCGAAAGACAAATTGGCAATTTTCCCTTACCCCAATCACGTGTATTTTAATGGGTCTCTCTCTTCCAGTAAGTTTCACAGCATCCTCGAACACGTTTAAATTGCTTCGTGATAAGATTGTTATCTTCCCTTCCCTGCTGCCTCTCACATCACCTGCACGAAGAAATTCCCAGTTAGCCAGAGCAGTTAGAAAGCAGGTATCTAAACCCCAAACATCTTCATAAATCAGGATTAATCCCGAGATACTTTGGTTATTACGCAGCAGCTCTGTGACTCCCAGTCACTGCGCAAAGCTGGCCGAGCCGAGTGGTGCACCAACACAACTTACCCTTTTGGCTTCCACCCACTAAGGTCTTATTCCTGATCCTCTTGCAGACATCCAGGATGGTTGCTCCAACGTAAGCTATTTCAGGACCAAATCTGAAACTCTACGTGGAAAAAAAATGAAGGCAACAGCAGGAAAAGAAGAGGAACTTGTTAGAACCTACAGAAGTATTACTATATATAGAACTGTACAATTCCCACCAACCTTCTGGACAAGGTTTCTCTTTGAAAAAACACCCAAATCCCTCCAAATTATTCCTAGAAGTCCTGGTCGCTCTTACACCCAAGGCAGTAGGAACTGTGCTGTGAGATGGGACTATCACACAGGGCAAAATGCGGTTTCCAGCCCCTCCACCCCGACAGCTGCCATGGCCAGGACTCCTTCCCAGTGAGTTAAATCGACATGGCCCATCTGTCCTGCAGCAGGGCAGGGGCTAGAGGTGGTGGGGCCCTCACTTTGCTGGGCTGCTGGAGAGGAAAGCAGGGCTGGGGGTTGCTCCTTACGCTTTCCTAACCTGTAGATCTGGATCCAACAGTCAAAACACCGCGAGGTCAAAGCCTTAATCAAGTTTTACTAACACCAAGATTAAAAAACCACCAGTGCCTGGCTGAGCGTAACGCCTCCACCAGCAAAGAGAAATGGAAAATCTCATTACCCAAAAAAAAAAACTCCACAAGCGAGGCGATGCCAGGCTGGTCCCGAGGTTGTCACAAGACACGGTGCTGCAAATAAATGCAGTCCCCATTCCTACGCGCCTGTCCCTGGCTCCTGCCCCTTGGCAAGGCTGGTGCAAGGGGGAAAAGGCAGCTCGGCCGGAGTTTGGTGGCTGTTCCGGCTTAGGAGCTGGTTGCATTGCAGCTTGTATTGCCGTTTTAAGCTGATTCACTCTGCAAGGATTCCCCAAAGGATAATTCCTGCCTTATATTAGATGTGAGAATTGTGTAGCCACGTGGTTAATCAGGCCAAAAAAATTAATCAGGGTGAGCTTTCGGTTGGCGTAATGGCAGGTTAGGTAACGCAGCCTGCAGCAGCAGCACTGCTTGTGCTGAAGGAAGGTGGGAGCTCTCCTCCAGGGCAAACTCACATCAGCTCAAGCTGCTCACGAAAATTTTGCCCTCGGCAGACAAACAGGGCAGGAGATATCATGGACAAAGGCGCGTTGGCGGGACAGAGGTGGCAATGCTGGGGTTTGTACAGAGTCAGGAAAAAAAAAAAATAATGTGTACAGCCAGCATGTGGACATGTCCTCCTTAATCAGTGTGGGTTTATTTCAAGGAGATCACTGCCAGAACAAAATTCATCTCCTTGCTTATAGAATCACAGAACGGTTTGGGTTGGAAGGGACCTCAAAGCCCATCTAGTCACAACCCCCTGCCATGGGCAGGGACACCCTCCACTAGCCCAGGTTGCCCAAAGCCCCATCCAACCTGGCCTTCAACACTGCCAGGGAGCCAGGGGCAGCCACAGCTTCTCTGGGCACCCTGGGCCAGGGCCTCAGCACCCTCACAGGGAAGAAGTTCTTCCCAGTATCTCATCTCAGTCTCCCCTCCTGCAGCTTCAGGCCATTCCCCCTTGTCCTGTCACTCCCTGCCCTTGTCACCAGCCCCTCTCCAGCTTTCCTGGAGCCCCTTCAGGGACTGGAAGGGGCTCTAAGGTCTCCCTGGAGCCTTCTCTTCTCCAGGCTGAACAAGCCCAACTCTCTCAGCCTGTCTCCATAGCAGAGGTGCCCCAGCCCTCAGATCATCTCCATGGCCACCTCTGGACTGGTTCTAACCACTCCATGTCCTTCTTGTCCTGAGGACCCCAGAGCTGGACGCAGCACTACAGGGGGGGTCTCACGAGGCACAATCCCCTCCCTCGACCTGCTGGTCACGCTGCTTTGGATGCTCCTAACTCCTTCATCTCTCTGCATGGGACCTACGGTCATAACTGACTGGCAATATGAACGAGGAGGGTATCTGCCCCTGCCTGCTCAGCTGGGGATGAGAACCAACCCAGAAAAGTGGGAATCTCCTTGAAATAGGCCATATACTAAGGTCTATACCCCAGTACCCGTTTTTCAAACCACATGGCTTTCCCAGTGATGAGATCACTCCATGAAGAAGCACAAAGGAGCTCTGCAGTGCAGAGCGGGAACAGCAAAAATATACCACTGGGCAATGCAAACACTCCATGGTAACAAACTCAAGAAGTTTGGCTGTTAGATGCCTTCTGCAGAAGGACGTGAAACCTTTTTCATTGCACTAGGGATCTGTCCAGGGAAGGACAGCAGCAGACCCTCATCTTACCTGGGTGAGGTAGTAGACATGGGTGTGAGGCACCGAGTAGAGGGTATTGACAGCGCCTCGGAAGGTATAGATCTGCTGGTGAGGGTCTCCTACGAGGATTACGCCGCATTTCTGTGACAGCACAATATCCACGATGGCTGCAGGAAAACATTGGAGCATTAAGTGGGAGCCTGCTCATAAACCAACAGCGAATGGTACGGTATCTCTTGCCTGTACAGAGCCAAGAGCTCGTCCCTGATGGCTTTTAAGAAGGGGTCAACACAGCTGCAGGAGACAAGTTGGGGAGAAGCAAAGGGAAGTGTGTAGCTGACTGGGAGGTCTACAAATGTCCTTCCACTATTTTAGTCTGATGTTACTTTTTCCTGGATGGAGCTGCACAGCATCTTAATCCCCCACGTGTGAGCCCAGCAGAAACCCACCACCCATCCTCCGGCGACCCGGATGCACCACACGTGTGCACAGTGACTCAACGCACATCTCAGCAAGCCCTCCAGTCCACTTCGACCTGCTCAAGGCTCAGTGCTGCTGGCAGAGCAACCGCTTGCATTGCGTGCGGCTGCAAAAGCACAGCTAGACATTCCCAAGACCAGGTCTCCAATGAGTACAGGTGCGAAATGGGATGATGAAGCCTTTGAACTGATTTAAAATCTGCTGAAAAGACCAGGCCTTCTTCTGCCTGTCTTCCTTTGCTCCTCAGCACACAGTTCGGTCCACTTAGATCACTTTGCAGAACCAATTCAGCTTGCTTTGCAACAGAGAGCTACTCCCCATATGCCCGGCAAAGAAAGCCAGCAGCCTTCTGCTGCACAACTCAGGAATCCCCAGGATGGTGGAAGGAACAGGCAAGATTTGCACCCAGTGCCACAGTGGGATGGAGCAGCTCTGCTGTTCTGGTAGTTGAACCATTTAATATCCTGCCATTCTTGTAATAAATCACGTCCTTGGCTATGCTGGTAGTCTGTTTTTCCCTGTTAGCGGCAAAGTGATAGCAAAAGGGTCTGGATGGTGTGGCTGGATGCCCGAAACAACTGAAAGCAACCCCTCAAGCTGATGCACATGCACTCCTCTTTGCTTACAAGCTGCCTTACTGAATTTGCAAGGATCTGGGACCAAGCAATGGGTGAGTTATAATGTTACAGCTGGGGGGGGCAGATTTTTTTTTTAAATTGTGCTTCTTCTCACACACCCCTGAGCACACGAACATTCTCTCTGTAAAGTGCTTAGAAAGGCTGCAGCTCTGTTTCCTGTCGCCTCTCACCTGGAGTGCAGTCTTGGGCTTCATCGACAAAAATGGCATCATATCCTGACAGCTGAGGCTTGCTGAGCTGCCAAAGTTTCAAATACCCTGAGAGAAAGAACAAGGCATGTCAGTGACAGGGTAATTTTCTCATCATAAAACACCATGATCTTTAAAACAAGCCCACTTAAAAAAAAAACCAAAAACGTTTCTGGCCCTACTTCTTGCTTGGAATTTGCAAGAAGGGGTTGCAAAAATCTCTATTGCTCCAAGATTCTGCTCTGTCTCCCCTGGCTGTATAAAGGATTAAAAAAAATACCCAACCCAACTCAACCTGACTGCACTGGAGGAAGGCAGCTACGCTGATGACTCCAAAGCTCTTAATGCACAAAAGAAAATGAGAAGAAAGGCTTTCTGCAGTATGAACTCCCTCTGCCACTATCTGCGTACATGCTAAGAAGGAAGAGGAAAGGACATGCCAGCAGCACTAGGAGCACTCGCTGTCAGCACTTGTCCACCCACCTCCTCGCCCATTATTTCTATGATTTTGCTTCCAATCACACACAGCCGAATAGTTCCTCCATCTCCTGAGGCCAAACAGGAAAAACAAACAAACTTCCAGCCTTTGGGCCTGTTTTGAGCTCCCTGGTGAGCTAGTGGCAGGAGCACGGGAACTTTGTATACTTTTTGATGCTCCTTCCCAGTGCAGAGCCATAAGTAAGAAGTATGAATCTGTTTAGTTTTCTACTACAGCTCTTCATCTGAAGGCATGTGACATCTGTACTCTCTTACCATCACAAGTTATCTTGTATTTCTTCTCTACGTCTCCATCCAGCTTCTTCATGTTGTGCCATATCTCTTTCGCCTCTTCCACATTGATCTAGAAAGTGAAAACAGAAGGGTCTGGCTAGATCGCTTCGAGAAGAAAAACAGTTCAGGCACAGCAGATCTTGAAAGGCTCCTCTGAAGCTTTTATCCTCCTACTCTCTTCTGTGTCACTACCAGTTTACTACTTCTCCTGAACAGTCTTTTCCAAATACAGCCCCTTGAAAAGAACATTTCTCTGGCCCAGCTATTAGGACGGTATAATACAAGGCCTCCTAACTTCTGCACGGTAACACTTTTGTGTTTATTTTGGTTGCTCTGGACACTTTGCAAGGTGCTTAAAGGTATTTAATCTTTTGAGGCTGTCACTTCATCCCCTGGTTGCAAACTGGATTTCTGCTAGCTGGACTGGATCTGATGGGATGTGATCAACGCGGAGCAGAAAGGCTATTTCGCTCCACAACTTCAGCCCACATTGTTTGCAATGTCAGTGTTACCCTTTAAGTGTTGGTAAGATGTCTGTCCCCTAAATGAGAATTTTTGGGTTTGGCTCTGCGTATCAAAATGACTACAAAAATGTTTCTTGTCTTTAGACGTAATATTAGAACGCCATTCAGGCACTGACAGAAATACATGCAATCTCTTCTCTCTTTTCCATGCAGGGAAGAAACGTCTACACTGAGGCAACACAGTGATAATCTCCTCTCTAGAAATCAGCTGTGCAAACAGGGAGAACAAACACGCCCCGGGTCCTTTGGATTTGGTACCACAGGAAAAAAAAATATTCTGACTGTCAGTTCTTACAGCTGAAGCACAAATATTCATGAAATATGAGAGATGTGGGATAACTACAGCCCCTTCTAAACCTTGCGGTCCAAGTCTTGCTTCATCTCAGATACTCACTTCCTTTTCTACTCGGCTGACAAGTTTTCTATTGCCATGAGTATTTTTGAACCACATAGGAGTGTGCTCTTCACAGATCTCTTTATCTGAAGAGGCAAAAAAGTTTTCAAGGGTCTGTGAGACTGTTTTCCCTCTTATGAACAGAGATTGTCCTTCACGGTTTCGGATAAGGGAACTCACGGAGTAAACCGACATCTTGGAGAAGTTCAGCTTGCCTTTTTCTTTATAGCTGTGCCACAGATGACAAAAAATAAGAGAGACATGTTGAAACACACATGAAAAGCCTACCAGAAAAGCAAGCTCACTTTTGCTTCTGTTGCACACTAATACTTGCAGAAGCTCTGTTTTATACACCCACTTTGACCTAAGAATGGAATATCTTTAAAATCTGCACTATATTTTTGGTGGAAGCACAAACTTGTTCATTTTATAGATTTTATGGATGAAAAGTCAAGTCAGAGAGATATTCCTCTCATTCATTCCTGCAATTACAGATTGTTTTCAGAGCCAGGTAAGAGGATTCCCCTCTTCTTCCATGTTGTGGCTCATTTTCCCTTCTGTCTGCAGTTTAGATGTGCCAACAGGAAGAGAAGAGAGGAGAAGAAGAAGAGAGGAGAAGAAGAAGAGAGGAGAAGAAGAAGAGAGGAGAAGAAGAAGAGAGGAGAAGAGCAGCTTAGTTGGAAGGGACCTACAATGATCATGTAGTCAACTCCCTGACCAATTCAGGGCTGGCCAAAACTTCAAGCACGTTATTAAGGCCATTGTCCAAATGCCTCTTGAATACTGACAGGCTTGGGGCATTGACCAGCTCCTGAGGAAGCCTGTTCCAGTGTTTGACAACCCTCAGTAGATAAATGCTTCCTAATGTCCAGTCTAAATCTCCCCTGGTGCAGCTTTGAACCATTCCCACAAGTTCTATCATAGGATCCCAGGGAGAAGAGCTCAGCACCTCCATCTCCACTTCCCCTCCTCAGAAAGCTGTAGGGAACAGTGAGGTGCCCCCTCAGCCTCCTCTCCTCCAAACTAGACAAGCCCAAAGTCCTGAGCTGCTCCTCACAGGACATTCTTTCCAGCCCTTTCACCAGCCTTGTTGCCCTCTGGACGCATTCAAGGATCTTCACATCATTCATAAATGGTGTGGTCCAGAACTGCACGCAGTGCTCAAGGTGAGGCCACACCAACGCTGAATACCGCGAGATAATCCAATCCCCTCTTTTGGCCAGCTGGTCCTGCTGTGTTTGATGCACCCCAAGTTTGCCCTCACTGCTGACTTCTACTGAGCCTGCTGCCAACCTGCACCCCCAGATCCCTTTCTGCAGGGCTGCTCTCCAGCCACTCCTCTCCCAATTTATACTTGTGCCTGATGTTACTCCATCCTAGATGCAGGATCCACCATTTAGACTTCACATAATCCCAGACTGGTTGGGGATCTCTAGTGATCATCTAGTCCAACCCCCCTGCTAGAGCAGGATCACCCAGAGCAGGGTGCACAGGATGGCGTCCAGGCGGGTTGGGAATCTCTCCAGAGAAGGAGACTCCACAACTCTCTGGGCAGCCTGTCCCAGTGCTCGGTCACCCTCCGAGGGAAGAAGTTTTTCCTCAGGTTCAGATGGAACCTCCTGTGTTCCAGTTTGTGCCCGTTGCCCCTTGTCCTGTTGCTGGGCACCACTGAGAACAGTCTGGCCCCTTCCTCTTGACACCCACCCTTTAGATACTGATAAGTGTTGCTGAGATCCCCTCTCAGCCTTCTCTTCTCCAGGCTCACCAGCCCCAGGTCTCTCAGCCTTTCCTCGTACCAGAGATGCTCCAGTCCCCTCGTCATCCTCGCAGCCCTCGGCTGGCCTCTCCCCAGTAGTTCCCTGTCTGTCTTGAACTGGGGAGCCCAGCACTGGCCACAGAACTCCAGATGTGGTGTCACCAGGGCAGAGCAGAGGGGGAGGAGAACCTCCTTGGACCTGCTGGCCACGCTCTTCTTAACGCACCCCAGGATACCATTGGCCTTCTTGGCCACGAGGGCACGCTGCTGGCTCATGGAGAGCTTGTTGGCCACCAGGACTTCCAGGTCCTTCTCTGCAGTGCTGCTTCCCAACAGGTCAACCCCTAACCTGTGCTGGTGCTGGGGTTATTCCTCCCCAGGTACATGGCCCTACACTTGCCCTTACTGAATTTCATTTGGTTCCTCTCTGCCCAGCTCTCTCGTCTGTCCAGATCTTGCTGAACGGCAGCACAATCTTCTGGTGTGTCGGCCGCTCCTCCCAGTTTTGTATCATCAGGAAACTTGCTGAGGGTACACTCTGTCCCCTCGTCTAGGTCATTAATGAATATGCTGAAGAAGACCAGACCCAGTACTGACCCCTGGGGCACACCACTAACTACAGGCCTCCAGACTGGTTAAATTTAATCACATTAATCATTGCCTAATGCTCCAATTTATCTAGATCTCTCTCTGCACGACCTCTTGTCCCTGAAAAGTCAACAACACTCTGGGAGGGGTGTGCGTGTATGTCAGAAACTATATCATTAGAACGACTCAGGTAAGAAAACTCGTCCTCTGCTAAAGAAAAGCAGCACTTGGAGTGGTTGTACCACTGAAGTGTAAACGGGAAACGGGAAGAAGGCATTCTCGGTGGCTTTCTATCTCCCTGTGCAGTGCTCCTTGGCTACAAACACAGGTAGGATGAACAGCCCCCCAAAACAGCAACAGAGCTTCTGTCAGCACTGTCTATTGCCAGGGCAATGAGTCTGTTTCTCCAGGCTCACACGGATGCTAAAATCTCTGGCCCATCCAATCTGAAAGAATTTGGACAGCATAAATCAGAGGCTGGCTTGAAGCAGGTGAAAAAATAATTTCCCCCATTATTTTTGCTTCTTTTGGTTTACTTCAAAAACAGACCTTCCTTTCCTGCCATGTCATTTCCCGGCTCCACTGGCCTTCAACGAAAGAATCTAAAATCCCCAACTCACTGTTTGCCGACACTTCCAAATGCTAACGAATGGAAAGTCTTGCACGTAACATTTCTGGGGAAGACACTTTTCCCCCTCTCTGCTACAGCTTTGTTAAACGTCACGTAAAGGAAATTCAGATCAGCAAACTTCTCTGCATACTTGACCAAGGTTGAGGTCTTTCCTGTACCTGAAGAACAAAAGAAAGTAAACAAAAAGCATCCAGAGTCAAGTATGAACAAATGCACACGTCTCTTACCAGCTTTACCTTCCCCCTCTTGCTGTCCTAACCACACAGCAGGACTATTTGCAGCTAATGAGAATTTATTCACTGACTCATCTGACATCAGCAGAAGCTGTGGAGGAAAGCGGCTTTGAAAAATTACAGTCTGCAGCCTGAAAGTTTTTTAAAAATTTAAAAAAAACCCAAAAAAACAAAAACCACCCGATATTCTAGAAGTCTGAGCATACGTGAAGGTACTGGTTCTCTTGTAAGACTGCTTGGTAAGTGAAATGTTAAAATTGCTCTTTTGAATGATTAATGAGCTCATTTCCTTGCAAGATCTCCCACTAACGCTGCTCTCCTTCACTCTAGTTTGCAGCAGGACAGCACTGGCCAAGCTGCCTCACTTGTGAGGTACCAATCACAACAGAAACCTGAGACAAGAAGGGCTCCACACAGTTCCTTCTTTGCCCCTTTTCATATCCTCAGTGATGACCCAGCAGAAGCCAACTTTGTCACCTCGCTGTTCACACTCCTTCCGGAGGACTCGTGAATGTTGGACAAAGCAGGTCCCAGCACAGATCTGTGCAGGACTCCAGTAGTTACCACTCTCTGTGCAGAAAACTGACCATCTGCTCCTACTTTTGCTTCCTAGCTTTTAATCAGCTAGTCACCCATGCGGACCGTGAAGATCGTGTACGGATATTGGGCTCGCTGGTAGATTGCTCCCCTCTCTCCCTGTATAACTCCACTGCCACAGCAGCTTTCAGCAAGAAATCACACTCGGCTACTGGTTCAGCCACTTCACCCTTGAGTTCCTTTACGTCTTCTGGGTGATGCAGTCCAGACCATGAAATGAAGAGCACTGACACTTATTTCATCCACAACCTTTCCCATGTGAATATGAGACCGACCCTCTGGTCAACTCCCTCTAGAGAAGGATCCCGAGGCTGGTCCTGTCCAAGAACATGGGTGTAGAAACGCATTTAGTTTTTCTGCCACTGCATCATTCACCCTAAGGCATCTCTTACACCGTAGTTAGCTAACAGATGCTTCAGCAAACTTCCTCATCCACGCGTTTGAAGAAGGATTATGAGTCTTTTATGCTTTTTGCCAACGGTTCCTCAAGCTCTTTTTCTGCCCTGCCGTGTTGCGGTTACATGTAAGCTGTCAAAGCTCATGAACATTCTTGTTTTTGTCATTTGGACACAGTGACATTGTACAGAAATAAGAAACCACTATTAGTGGCTTCTGTACCGTGGTGCTTAGCTGTATGTGACCTTTTGGAAGCCTTTTGGGCAGAGAGCATGCATTAGCTCTGAGCCCCCAGTGTGGTGTCTTTAAAGGAAACTCTCTGCAGGTGGACGGAGATGATTTACTTTTCTTTCTAAACAGGCTCCCTCAATTTTATGCACTTCCCCTTTTCAAAACAGTGCGCAAGTGCAGAAGATTTCTTGGCTTGTGTTGCTTTTACAGAGATGCTAAATCTAAACAAGTAAGATTGACTCCGTCTAGTGGCCTGTGGACAATAACACTGCAAAACAGGCTCAGCAACACATGGAGAGTTGCTTTTCCTCTCCTGGGTTCCCTACAAGCGGCTCTGGGCAGTTATTGACAGCGCCCAACCACTCAGTTTTGGTATCGTGTCCAAATATGACATTTACCCAGCTTGCATGGGAGTAACCACCACGCTTCCCATTCTGATTTCTCTGCAAAAGCTTGCTCTGATTTTTTTATGGGTTAAAAGTACGGTTGAGCCCCCTGGCATCCACAGAGTTCCTTGGACAGAAGCAGCAGGGAGGGAAGAAGCAGAATTAGAGGTCATGCATTTATTCTTACAACACAATTTTTTGCTCTTACCTGCAAATGCCATAATTTTAACTATTTGACCATGCTCAATTTTGTGATTCAAAATCCTTTGCTGTTCATGAGTCAGCTTTATTTCAGGCCAGCTACTAAAATCAGAAAAAAACAGAGCAAAAGGAATTAAGAAAAAAAAAATAATCCTCCTACATAAAACAAACAAGTTGACTAACAGCAGAAGGAAACCAATAAATGATTTATCCCAGCCCACAAGCAGGAAGGTAGCACTGGAGCAACTTGGTTATCATGCAAATGAGAGAAGCAGGAAATAATGAAGATTGGAGATAGCAAAAATAAAAATTAAACCTTGGCAAAGGTTACATAGGAAGAGACCTTCTCAAGGGCCATAAGGCATGCTTTAAAAATGAATTTGGCACCTTGGCTCCCTAGGCTTACTGAAAACAAACAGCAACTTGGGTTTGGGGTGTTTTGTTGCTTTCGAGAGCATGTACCTTAAATTGCTTTATGACTTTTCAGCATGTAGGACAGATCAATTATCCCTGTCTCTCAGGGGAGCTGAGAGCTTTGATTAACATTAAGCACTCAGTGCTTCTGGCAGGAGCACAACTGTTTTATTCACAAAGGTCTGAAACCTGTAATCAGCCAACAGTGTGAACCATCTCTTCGCAGTGTCCTCCCGATGCCGTGCGTAAGGGCAGAAAGCCTTGTTTAAGTATCCTTGGCATTTCACAGCTGGCAATTCGATAGCTGCCCCCAGGATGCGTATTTTACTGAACAAGCAAAATCTGCTTAGAAAGAGACTTCAAACAGAGGGGTAAAAACCCAACATCTGTTTACCTTGATTTATTTTTTTTGTTACAACCTCTCTCACTGTTGTACCACGGATCATCGGTGATTTTATTTATTGTTGCTAGACCTCTGTGACAGATGAAAGCACTGCTATTCCCCTTCTGTAGGTAAGGACAAGGAAACTAAATGACTCCAGCCAGGATAAACGCAGCAGAAGAGGAACCAAGCCTCCATCTCCACGTTTCCTTTACTGTCCTTCCTTTCTGGGCAGCAAGCTACCAACCAATGCTAATTTATAACATACAACATCCTGCAGCTGGTATCTCATTTCCTCCTGTGCCCAGAAGTTAGCGTTCATAAACAAGCAGCCACATTACTTGCACTACAGTAACATCCCCAGCAACCCAGCCCTCCATTTCGGTGGACTGCAGCTGGCGTTTCCAGTGGAACACGCTGTTAAAATGAAAGCAGGAACTCTCCCCTCCTTCCAGAGCTTCTTATCCACAGGGAGAGTGGTGATTTGGGAAGGTATTTTGGGATGATTTGGGCTCTGAGAAATTTCAGTGGCCATCACACTGAAGCACACAGCACTGCGTTCCACTGATACACAGACCCATCGGTGAATAATGACTTTTCAATTCCGTCAGTGCTTGGTAATTCAATTTTCACAGATTTAAGCCCTGATTCTGGTTTTCCTCTGAGAATTCGAGGCAGAAGATGACAAGGAGCAGAATAAGGATTTGTACTAATCCTTAGGAATCTCAGAGTCTTGTCAACCAGCCCTTGCCAGGAAACGTTTGCTCCCCCTCCAAGATTCAGCTCTGATCACCTATAACAGCATTACCTGGCCCATAAGTCTCGGCTGCAGTGTGGTGCCAGTGTTTCCTCTTCTACTGTCTGCATAGTTACAGAAGCATTTTCCATCAGGTACAAGCAGTAGAAAATATTGTAATGGATCCTGGTAGAAAAGACAAAAGAGAAACTATCATTGAGAAATCACCGATAACAAATTAAATGTCTGTAGCCACCTAAAAGACTGTCAACATCTTGAACGCTTCCAGCAGAACAATGCACAAAGCCCTGAGCGCTCAGGGAGTTGCACGAGACTATATTCATATTTTAAAGTTAGTTATACCTTGAAAAGCGACTGCAAAGGCACCACGGGGACAGCTCTGTTTGTGGCCTCTCCCTCACTCCTGCAAGGTTTTTGTTTCAGGGTCTGCCGTGCAAACATGACCTGGGCTCAGAGTCCACAGGGTCCTTTTTCTCGCCTGAACCACTATTAGCAAGAGTCTGGGGGAGCCCGAGACAGAATTCAGGCTACGGTAGGTCTCTAAAGTGAACCGGTTTCATCAACCATCTTATGATGATTTTAAACAAGCGTGTTAGCCCTGACAATACTTCATGGTGCTTTGTTACTGCAAAGAGAGGAGCGCAGCTACTCTGCAGCTTTAATTACACCAACAACAGTGGGTTCAGAATTAACCTCCATCGTATATCAGGGCTGATGCCACTGTGGTTTTTTCTCTTTTAGCGCAGCTTTGTTCCTGTGACCTAACAGCTGCTGCAGGACAGTGTTGTGTTTCGCATTAGGTGACCTCAGACTCACTAGTTACTCTAGGAGCTACAAATAGGTATCAGACAGCTCCTCGAGGACGTGTTTCCTCCTCATGCCGTAAATTACAAACCTCGTGGAGTTTGAAGAGATAATGGCTTGAAGAGATAATGAAGAGATAATTTTTTTTTCTAAAAAAAAAAAAAGAGACATGGTCGTTCCTACTTCTTCTGGTCTAGATTGTTCAAGGAGATGGAGATGGGATGTGGGTGACTTTGACCATGAGCTCTCCCTGCTTGTGAGCAACACCCGCTGTCTGCCTGTGCTGGGTTTGGCGTTANGAACATCGGCCTGTGATGGGAAGTGATGAACAAACTCCTTGTTCTGCTTTGCTTGTGCACACAGCTTTTGCTCTACCTATTAAACTGTCTTTATCTCAACCCCGCGAGTTTTCTCACGTTCATTCTTCCGATTCTCTCACCCATCCCACTGGGGAGGAGCAAGCGAGCAGCTGTGTGGCGCTTGGCTGCCGACTGGAGTTAAATCACGACACTGCCACATCTTCAGCAGATGTTCACTCAAGTTTATGACCTTAGCCAGCAATTATCAATCACTATCAGGCCAAACAAGCATTCTGATTTCCCTGGCTGGTAGCCTCTGCACACAGTTGAGTAAACAGTGAACAAACTCTTCTCTTGTGTCTAACGCAGGCTGAATTATAACTTGCAGAAGGCTGCCCATGGAACCGTCATCTTTCTGGCTATATAGATTTCTTTTCCAGTGCATTTCCTTGCCAGTCTTCTCATAAGAAGAATTTACACGTGTCCTTAATCCTTATCTCATCCTCATTGCAATTCTGAAGCAACCTGTGGGCTCTTACCTGCGTTACCAGGTACCTCCATGAACAAAAGGCACAGAACGGATCACTACACTCATCCAGTGGGTGCCCGTGGGACTTGCAGTGTGATTTAAGAGTGAAGTGAGTAACTGGTCTCAGGAAGGTAATAACCGCATTAAATTGTTGCGGCTCATGTGTATCTATTTCTAATAGGAAAGTTTCCACAGTTGCTTTAAAACCTGCTTTTACTTCTGAAAAAAATCATTTTTCTTGAGCACTACTTCCCAAAAGACAAGCAGACTATGAAACAGACTAGGAGTTAAAGCAAATCTAAAGGCAATGCTCCTGAATGTTCCTGAAAAAAGCTAGGGATGTGCACACTGTTCCCAACTAACTGCATGCACTGAGGGACTGAAGAACCCTAACCAAGAGGAACATAATTGGTCATGAGCGTGTATTCACTGTATACAGAATCCTAGAATCATTTAGGTTGGAAAAGACCTTTAAGATCATCGAGTCCAGCTGTTAATCTAACACTGCCCAGCCCACCACTAAACCATGTCCCCAAGCACCACATCTACACGGCTTTTAAACACCTCCAGGGATGGTGAGTCCACCACTTCCCTGGGCAGCCTGTTCCAATGCTTGACAACCTTTCAGTGAAGAAATTTTTCCTAGCATCAAATCTAAACCTCCCCTAGCGCAACTTGAGGCCATTTCCTCTGGTCCTATCGCTTCTTATTTGGGAGAAGAGACCGACCTCCACCTGGCTACAATCTCCTTCCAGGCAGTTGTAGGGAGCAATCAGGTCTCCCCTCAGCTTCCTTTTCTTCAGACTAAACAACCCCAATTCCCTCAGCCACTCCTCATCAGACTTGTGCTCTAGATGCTTCACCAGCTTCGTTGCTCTTCTCTGGACACATTCCAGCACCTCAATGTCTTTCTTGTAGTGAGGGGCCTAAAATATATATTACACATCGCCATGGCTAGAAAGAGGCAGGCAGGAAGCACCTCCCCACTCACCTGTTAGTGATCGCAATGTTCCTGTCTCTCATCGCATGGAGCAGCGTGGCTATGCAATAAAGCGTCTCAGTCACGTCCACGATGGAGAGGGTAGAGCAGGGTCTCTGCAGACACGCCATCAACCTTTGGATGTCACTGACGCCATCGGAAAAAAGCACCATGACTGCAATTGTGGCCCACATGTTCTCAGGCTGGTATAGACAACGAGAAGAAAGTCAGAAAAAAGCTTTGAGTCTTTACGAGCAGGGAAACCGTGCTTCAACACTGAAAAAACCACTTATGCCATGATGAACAGTTAAATTCTCTTTGGTCACCCTGACTAGTACCAAATAACACCCCAAAGGGAAAATCTTTAGACACAGGAGGGTAGATATGACTTCAAAGCACCAGCAGTTGTTAAACCTGTTAAATTAAGCAGTTAATAACTGTTAAACTTACCCCCGTCCTGCTCTGTAAATGAGGCAGTTTGTTCACAACGCAGACTTCAGCCTTTGAGAAGAGGTGATGACTCTTCAAACACTGGAGAACCGCACTGGGATCTACCTTCTGTCCGGTGGGTATGGCAGACACATACCTGCGCAGAACAGAAACAGCAGCATTTGCAAAGAAGCCTTATCAAGTGAGTTTAGTCTTCAAGTAAATAATGCCTTCTCCAAAGTACCACCAGGCTGCAGTTAAGTGTAACTATACCTTGCTCTGCGCCCCACAGATTTGACCGGATGCATTCAGCGATGAGGCTGCAAGGTGTTGAACGTGGATTTCCAACCCTAGTTGTTGCACCTAGCCAAGTAATTCCCAGTTCCATTACGCAGACGTGCTTAAATACTTTGCTGCATCAAGCCCTTAGTCTGCAAGTTCATCCTGGTTGTCTTGAATTCTCCTTCCACCTTGCTCTTAACCCAGTTTGACTCTTCTGTTTGCACAATCTGTCATACAAAATTGCCCTCTAGACTACAGGGATCTGAACAGAGCATTTGCTTTTGTCAGGGACCTGGCTTGGGCTTGGGCTTGCTGCTGAGCTGTGACTGATAAGTCATTGCAGGTCCAGGAAAGAAGCCTTTCAGGAAAGGAAAAGAAGAAAATACATTGGAGATGGGAGGGACCAGGAAGAAGAGCTCAAATCTCTCATCCTCCACAAGATACCGGTATTTTAGCTAAATCTAGGAGATGCTGATCCTCTCGGAGACCCTGGCTGATCAAGAAATGGAAAAGCAGTGCCGACATGACAGATCCCAAAAGGGACACTTAAATTGAATCTCACTCTCTCCAGCGTAGTCACCCTGCAGGAAGGAACCATATAACATCTTCTCCCAAGTTGGTTGTCGGGTGCCAGATGCCAGCAAGCAACAGGACAGCCCAGCCTTTTTTGATTTTGTCATCTAATGCTTGCCTTGGAGCTCCTGGCAGCTTCTCTCAATTGCTGTCCCCAACCTGGCTGTGCTCTGACATACAGGTCCATCTCAAAACCTTCCTTTGAGTCTCCAAACCCAGCAGCTGCTTGCTGGCACCCTCTTGCTCAAGTTCTCCTCATCTCTTTCCTCCTTTGGTGCAACAACCATCTCCCTGCCCTCCAAGAGGCAACACCATCCAACACAAAAGGCCACCACCAAGACTGTTCTTCTGCCCTCTCTTCCCAGTCCATCTTCGGCTTCTCCAAGGCTATCCCTGCCCCAGGCTTTACAGCCTCTCCCTCACTCATCCAGCACTTCTCATTTCAAAATCACAGAAACTGCAGAAGGGACTTAGGAAACCATGTGCTCAAAGCAGGGACAACTTCAAAGTTTGGTTGTTTGTCCAGCTGAGGTCTGGGCATTTCCAAGGATGGAGACTCCTCACCTCTCTGGGCCAGTGTTTGACCACTCTTCTAATACCCAGCTAGATTTCCTATGCTGTAACTTGTGGCCATTGCCTCTTGTCCTCTCAGTGTGCACCAGCAAAAAGAATTTGGCATCATGCTCTCTATAGCCCCTCGTTAGGCAGGGGAAGACAGCAATTAGATCCCCTTTCCACCTTCTCTTCTCCAGATTTCATACTCTATTTGTACATCACGTGCTCCCAACGCAACGAAGAAGAGGAAAGAGAAGGGGTTATTTACCTATTTCTAGAACCCTATTAGTGATTTCTACCGTTCCTTCTTCATCTTCCTGCACACGTTCCACCTGTTTAGAAGACAAACTCATTTCTCTCCTGGTAATTCACAGGATAAAATGGAAGAAGATCCAGAGCAAGGAAAGTCTGAGGATCTACAGGTACAAAGTCAAGTGCTGAAGTGGACTCACCTGATCAGCCCCAACACGCATCCTTCCCGCTCCTTTGTTATGGCAAAATCCTGCAAGATCTGTTCAACTCTTTGCAGGGCCGTGTCCTCCTTCATTAGGTACCGATGGTACAGCTTTTTCCAAGGAATGAACTACAATGTGAAGCACATACCACCATCTTTCATCTCACAGCATGGGAAAATAGATTTCTTCTGGCAATAAGCTAATCAACTGGACTTCCAGAGAAGACCTGGAGTTCAAAAGTCCCTGTAGCACGATGGAAACAGGTACCTGGCATGAGATGGGGAAGGAAAGAGGAAACAGAGGAAAGAGAGAAAGACTTGTTCCTCATAGCCTGCAAACATATCTATAAAAGGCTGTTTTTTCTAGAATGATGGGAACAGGGTGATGCTGGTTCAGTTTCAAACGTCAAAGCATTAAAGGAATGGGGGTATTTTCAGCATTATTGCACAGATCTGCTCTGAGCAGGATGTGAGTGCTTAAAATCCCTGTGCCCATGAAACCCTACTCTCCCACAGCCTGCTGTTTGGACTTCTTTGGTAAAAACAGACTGGGCACTGCCTTTTAGGCTGCGTAACGGAGAGAAGAGCAGACTTCGGAGAGGACTTGAGCGCACTGAGCATTCAATGCATGCATTTTCTACGCACCTCTCTGGTTCTTCAGGCTCAAAGCATGCACACTGTCCTGACAAAGCACTGAGTGCAGGACACCTCCTGTATTGTGTCCAGCCTTACCCATTCAAATTTATCAGAAGAGCATGAACAAGAACTTGGACCTCCACAAAAATCTGGGCTGTGATCAGTCCCCCACCACTCTGAGAGAGTCTCTTCATACAAGCTGAGGATTTTCAGTGTGGTGACCAAGTCTAGTGGTGCCAGCTGCCTCCGAGCCACTTCTAGGTGAAATGCAGAGATCCTCCCTGCGGCCATAACAATTGCCAGTGGGTTCATGACTGTTTGTGCTGTGAGGGCCTTGACCCCTGATGAACCAAGCTCCATAAAAACAGAGTTAAAGGCCTTTCCTCTAAGCCAAGAGACACCACACATACACAGGCTGGGGGACAGTGATGTTGACTGGTTATAAGAGGACACCGCCCAGTCTGGTAGCCAGAATTTCCTGCGTGATCCCTGTCAGAAAAAAAAGGTTGCAAGAAAAACAGTGAAGGGGGATTTTGTGGAGTCTTACAGGATGCTTTCTTTCCATGTATGGGAAGAATGCATCAAGGGAAGTTACCCCAACATTGATCTTCTGATCCAGGTTGGTATTTGAAGATGCCACTGTAGTCTTGAAGCCCAAAAAATGACGAAAGATCTCATAAGAAAGGATGTGGGCATTAGGGGACAATAAAGGGATTTAAAGGAACAGAGACAGACAGACACAGCGTGGATGCTCCTACAGCAACACACGCAGCTGCAAGACTAAGAGAAAGCAGGAGGAGAAGGGACCAGCTCAAATCAATATCACAGCAGTCCTTACCAGTGGATCCCTTACTATCTCCCTCCAGCAGTGACACACCAGGCTCAGGTTCTGATACAGATCAGTCACTGGTAGGAAAGCAAAGATGTTCCTCAGGACTTCAACAGGCAGCTCGTCAATACTTCCCTGAGGCACTTCCCAGTTATGAGTCCCCAGGAGTCCGTAGTGTGCATCAGGGACTGGTTCGATTTCCATATCATCAAGTTCCTGCTTGATTTGGCTGCATTCCTGCTTGATCAGGCTCGGTTCTGGATGAACCACCATTGGCTTCTTCTCAGGCTTACCCCACAAATCGTGCTCTGGCTTGTGAACGCCTGCAGCTGCGGTGGATGGAGGCCATTTTCTGGAGCTTACCCTAGGAGCAGGTACAAAGTCTTCATCCTCCAGAAAAGAGCAGGAATCACTGCTGATCTCCATCACAGCAGAGACACTGCTGAGGGAATCATCAGGTTCAGTGAAGATGGGATCCAGTAGCTCTTCTTTGATTCTGCTGTTCTTTGTCCCACCAGTACCTACTTGTTGTGTCTGAGAGATCCTGAAGTAATCAGTGATGCTCTTCTGCTGACCTGGGCCTGCAGGAAGAAGAAGAGCATGAAGTCAACAGAAACAACTGCACTAACAAGGAGACCAGAGCTTGTGTAAGGAGGTAGTTATTTCCACAAGGTTCCTTACAGACATATGAGCCTACTACAGGTGAACTGTCCTGCTTCATACTGCTTCTCTGGCAACCTATGGAAGTCAACAGAACAACCTTCATCTCTGCACTGTCCACATAATCTGGGCGATCTCAAGGTATGTCTGACACCTCCCCTAGCTTCTAGAAAAAGGTATGGTCTGCATAACAATCTCTCAGATCAACAATCCTTAGCTACATCACACAGCAGAGGGGTGTTAAACAGAAACACAGCTGCAGAATGAATTTCATGGGAGATATTTCCACTAGCCAAAGAAACAGAAACAGGAAGGAAACAAAATTCAAGACCTGAGTTGTTGTGGTGTACCTCAGACTGAGGTTGGGCTCCCAGTGGTTATTTATTGTTCCTAACCTGGTGAACAAGAAGCACGTTAAGATTTTAGGAAAGCTTCAGGGTTTAACTACTGCTCTGCACCATGAGAAGGTCACAGCACCAAGCCTCCAGCAGGCTGCACCTACCACACTATAAGAGAGGCCAACAACTTTAAGAGGATAAACAGTCATTTCTTGCTAGTCTGCAAAGTATCCTGATGCTTCACTAAGAAGCAACCTGAGAAGAAAAAAATCACAAGCAGCTACTGCTGATTTTAATGTGTTTTATTTCTGGATGCTCATGAAGGTGTAGCTTAAAGAGATCTGATTTGTAAGACACTTGCTGCTTAAAAAGAACAGCTTCCCTGCTAGTGTTTGACTCCAATACACTAAAACGTGCAGCATCTAAGAGTACTAGACTTTTTTAAAGTGAGATAGTCAAAGATGTCACTGATATAAAAATGGAAAAGAAAAGTATGTCTAGGACTCTGGTGTCTTGTCCTGGTTCACCCTCAGATGTTCTCTGTGAAGTACTCCCCCGGACAAGAAGGACATGGAGCTGTTGGGGCGAGTCCAGAGGAGGCCATGAAGATGATATGAGGGCTGGAGCACCTCTGCTCTGGAGACAGGCTGAGAGAGTTGGGGTTGTTCAGCCTGGAGAAGAGAAGGCTGCGGGGAGACCTAATTGCGGCCTTCTGGTACGTAAAAGAGCCTACAGGAAAGCTGGAGAGGGACTGTTTATCAGGGAGTGTATAGATAGGACAAGAGGTAATGGCTTTAAACTAAAAGAGGAGATTGAGATGTTAGGCAGCAATCCTTCCCTGTGAGGGTGCTGAGGCCCTGGCCCAGGTTGCCCAGAGAAGCTGTGGCTGCCCCTGGCTCCCTGGCAGTGTTCCAGGCCAGGTTGGATGGGGCTTTGGGCAACCTGGGCTAGTGGAGGGTGTCCCTGCCCATGGCAGGGGGTTGCGACTAGATGGGCTTTGAGGTCCCTTCCAACCCAAACCGTTCTGTGATTCTACGAATCTAAGTGAGTCAGCTCACACGAAGGCACAGAGACATCCCCAGGCCTCCCAGGGAAACACTGAAATGCTCCCAAGTCTCACCTTCCACAGTGACTCAGGCACTCAGGAATAACCCAGGATGTTTTTTCTTTGCTTTCCACCTGTCTCCTCGCCTACACGTGTGTGTAGGGTCTCCTGTCATTAGGCAGGTTTTGAGGCTGAGCCTTTAACCCTGCACCACGAGCTAATTGAAAACAGCTCTTTCATCTTCAGTTCAAGCCCTGAGCCCAGTCTTACCAATCCTCAAAAGCCCTCTAAAGCTTCGGCACTTTTGAGACGCACATCTACGAGTTGTGTACCACAATGTTTCCCACTCCCAGTAAAGTTGAAGATCATTGATATGTGTTAAGTGCTCAACGACACTTTTGCAGTCCTATATATCTAAACAGCTCGTTATTATTTAATAAGTATCCTAAAGAGCATCTAGAAGCAGGAGTCACATCATTAATAGCGCCTAATTGCAGTGTTCCTCAGGGAGCGCTGCTGTTCTCTCCACGTAGTCTCCGACAGCTCAGCGATAGAGACATGGAGGCATTTCTGGTGTGAGGAGCGACTAAACACACATGTGAAGGCAAACTCGCTCCCCTGTAGAGGGAAATATTCAGAGGTATCTCTTTTTCTTGCCACCTGACTTTGCGGAGGCAGAGATTAAGCCCAGTTTTGCCACACGCCACTCAAAACCGACCAATTTCTTCCCTTTGTGCCCACCTCGCCTATCAGCACAAATTTGACAATGGACTACGCAACGTCCTGTTGTTCCACACCATATGAGCGTTTTTCTCCCCCAAATCCCTCAGCCTTCAAAGTATTTGCAATCGGTGTACCGCCTTGATGTCTCCTTGTCCGGTGGGTGGGATAGAGGCCCCTGTTTACATCTCCTCTACTTTGTCTTTGACTCAATGGCTGCGTCAGGGAGGATGAACCTTCTGCGCTCCGTGCAAGAGCTTTGCAGTCATCGGCCGTGAGGTGCGTCTTCTTGAATCGCTTCACTGCTTTGCCAACATGCAAAAAGAAGACCCCAAAACCAAACTGTTAGCAAATAACAATATGGAATCCATGCCTTTAACAGAGGCATGAATACGCAGTTTCTTTTCAGAAAGTTTATAGGACAACCCCAGTGTTTCAGCCAGGAGTTTCTCTGAATAAATCCCAACAGAAGCTTGTACAACGCTCTGGAAAAGAAGAAAGGAGGGCAATGCATCGGGTCAAGGCGACACATCTGCAGTCACTACAACAGCAACTTCACCCCAGGTCTCCACTTGTGGGTTGTACAAGGCTTCGGAACAAAAGAGGATGATGTAAAACCAGAATCTGTGCGCCTTTGTGGCTTTCTCTACAATACCATAACACGGAGGAAGCAGATACAGGCATTCGTGTGAACGCAAAGTATCGTTACCAGGATGCTGAGGAACCCTGCAGAGGCTGAACTGTGCAACCCCCCCATGAGAGATGACAGTGATTTGCCCAGTGAAGGTCAGAGCCGACATTCAAACGCACAAACTCGAGCCTCTCACAAACAGATCCCAGCTGGGATCCTCCCTTAAGGAGGAAACGCGACCCAGTTGCAGCACAGCTCTTCCCCATGAGAAGGAGCACAAAACTATCTGAAGAGTTATGTTAAAAAAAAACCTTACTCGAAGTCTGCACGAGCTTCTCTTTTCTGTACACGGGACGGCCAGCAGAAAAAGTAGAAACAATGCAACTTACTTCTCTCCTAAAAATGGTCATGAGAAACCTGAAACTACGTCACAGGATGAGCTTCCTTCCCATAGGAGAATTATCAGCAAAACACAACTCATGTGGTTTCACTTTTACTTTGTTAGCACCCAGAGGATAAAACTCCTCTAACAGGTTTATGGTAGCCACCAAAGTAATCGCCTGATCTCGTACAGCAGGGTCCAAGGATCAGTTTGTTTCATTATGCTGCTTCCTCCTCTTCATCCACATCAGCTCGACGGAGCAGCGTTAAAAGCACCCGCTGAGCTCACTGGGGAGGCTGTTTTCTAACATCCCATGTTCCTCAAAACACGGCAAATGAGGCAACAAGAAGAAAAAAAAAAACAATGCAAGACAGTCCTGTGGCACTTAGGGACATGGTTTAGCGGTGGAATTGGCGCTGTTAGGTTTACGGTTGGATTCGATGATCTTAAGGGTCTTTTCCAACCTAAACGATTCTATGATTCTAGTTAAAAATGGTATTTCTCACTTGAAATTGAAAAGTTTATCGTATTAAACCGCACCAATGGTTGAAGCACCTCAATTTTCTTAAGCACATGATCCTGGCAAATGTCAGAGCCGAGGTACTGGCTCTGCGCCTGTTCCCGGAGCTGTCAGACACGGAGAGATTTCACGTGAGACTGGATGTAGGACAGGAAACCAAACCTCTGCTCTCCCACCCCAGGACAGCAAACCCCCTGACATGCCAGAACCGCGGCACGGGGTTCAAGTCCAGAAACCCAACACAAGAAGACGGCCCGCTCACGCTTCACCTGCATTCATTTTTTCTCCCTTTTCCCCGGATTTTCCATCGGCGACAGCGGTAGCCACACAAGCGCCGAGCAAAGGTTGCGTCGCAGGGGCCGTGTGTCACGGAAGGAAGGTGACGGGGAGCAGAAGCCACTCCGGCTGTGAGGGGAAAGGATCAGCCATGAGCAGCAGCCGCAGAGGACGGGGGAAGATCCATGGGGAGAGAAAACACTTGGAAGGAGAAGGTCGGAGCTNCCCCCCGTTGCCAAGGGCCCACCCCCGTTGCTATGCGGAAGGGCCCCTCCCCCAAGTGCTCACTCCGCCTCGCGCCGTTCCACCGGCCCCGCCCCTTCACAACGACCAATCAGAGAGCGTTCAACGAGCCGGCGCTGCCCAATGGCGCAGCACTTCCGGTTACGGATGAGCCGAGAGAAACGTTCCCGGAGTTTGTGTAGCGTCACCCGCTCTACTCTGGGGGTGATAGTACGTCGCCGCGTGACGTCACGCCGCATCTGCAGAGTGTGGGTGGGTTTTTAATCGCCAGGGAATGCCCTGCGAAGGGGACCCGTCACGGTGTGGGCTGAGGGGAGGGAATTGTGGCGGGTCCTCAGCCTGAGGGAGAGGCCGGGCCCTGGTTTTCCTGAGGGGAAAAGGGAAACTCTGGGTTTTCCTGAGGGAAAAAGGAGGAAATTTCCCATTGTCTGGAGGGAAGTGGAAATCACAGGTTTTGTTGAGGGAGTGGCCGGTTTCTGATTTTCCAGAGGGAAATGGAAATTACTAGTTTTCCAGAGGAAAAAGGAGATTTCAGGTGTTTTTTCCTGAGGGGAAAGTGAGATTTCAGGATTCCTGAGGGAGCAGCTGGTTTTCCAAAGAGGAAAAGGAAATGTGGGAAAGACTGGCTTCTAGATTTCCTGAGGGGAAAATGAAATTTATGGTGTTTTTTTTTTTTTTCTGAGGGAGAGACCAATTCATGGTTTTCCTCAGGGGAAAGGAATTTTGAATTTTTCCTGAGGGAGGGTCTGGTTTCTGACAATTCCTGAGAGAAAAAAGGAAATTACTGGTTTTCTGGAGAAAGAGGCCAGTTTCTAGGGAAAAGGAATTTTTCCTGAGGGAAAAGGAATTGTCTGTTTTTCTTGAGGGAAAGGGAAATTCTTTTTTTTCCCTGATAGAAAAGGAAATTTCTGTTTTTCCAGAGGCAGAAGCCATTTTCTGGTTTTCCTAAGGGGAAAGAAGTTCCTTTTCCCTTGGAAACTGCAGGTTTTCTAGAGGGAGTGGCTGGGTTCTGTTTTTCCCCCAGGAAAAGGAAATTTCTGGCTTTCCTGTGGGGAAAAGGAAATTTCTGGCTTTCCTGAGAGGAAATAGATTTTTTTTTCCTGAGGGAGAGGCTGGTTTCTGGGGTTCCTGAGGGAAAATTACATTTCTGGTTTTACTGAAGGAGAAGTAATTTTCAGGATTTCCTAAGGGAAAAGGAAATTTCTGGTGTTCCTAAGTGAGTGACCAGTTTCTAATTTTCCTGAGTGAAAAGGAAATTTCTGTTTTTTTTCCAGAGGCGAGAGAGAATTTCTGTTTTTCTGGAGCTCGTTCCTGGTTTTCCTAAGGGAAAGGAAACGTCTCGTTTTCTGGAGGGAGAGACCAGTTCCTAGTTTTCCCAAGGGAAAAGGAAATTCCTGGTTTTCCTGAGGGAGAGGCTGGTTCCTGGTTTTTCTAAGGAGAGAGGAAATTTCTGTTTTTCCTGAAGGGGAGGCTGCTCTCTGGTTATCTTGAGGGAGAAGGAAATTTCTCGTTATCCTGAGGGAGAGGCCAGTTCGTAGCTTGGCTGAGGGAAAAGGAAATTTCTGTTTTTCTGGAGGTAGAGGCCAGGTTGTTTTTCCTGAGGGAAAAAGTAATATCTATTTATCCCTACCCAGGGAGCACCCGTTATATTTGTGTATTTTGAAACCATACTACTGATTTTTTGCCTTTTTCTTGCAGATTTTTAGCCATGGCAGAGGGGGAGATGGCAAGGCCGCTCCTCCGGCTGGTCCAGGAAGGACGACTGGACCTCCTCCGGGATGAGCTGCGGCCGGATGACGTGCTGGGCTCAGCGGTGCAGAGCAGACGCTATGGACGCTCAGGGGACACCCTGCTGCATCATGCTGCCCGATACGGGCACCGGGACGTCCTCGCCTACCTGGTGGAGACGCTGGGGATGGATGTTGAGGCGTTCAATAGCGATTACAAAAGACCCCTCCACGAAGCGGCTTGCATGGGCCACGGGGAGTGTGTCTCCTACCTCGTGGAGAGAGGCGCGAGCGTAGACTGCTTGAAAAAGGCAGACTGGTAGGTCGCTGGCTTGACGTGCCGTGGGTCAGAGCGATGTCTGAAAGGGGTTTGGCTGCAGAAGGTGGGAATGCAACTGCAGGGGCTGTCATTTAGAATCATGGAATCACTGACTGGTTTGGGTTGGAAGGGACCTTTCGAGGTCATCTAGTTGNAGCTGGACGCAGCACTGCAGGGGGGTCTCACCAGAGTGGAGTAGAGGGGCAGAATCCCCTCCCTCGACCTGCTGGTCATGGTTCTTGTTATGCAGCCCAGGATTTGGTTGGCTTTCTGGGCTAAATTCCAGCCTTATCACTGATTTCCCCCTGTTTATTGCGAAAGTTGTAAATTACTGCTTCATTAGCAGATCCAATTTAAAAGCTTTCATCCACAGCTATTTGTTCTCCTCGTTCCCCCATTTGATGATCAGGGATACTGATTCACATTTTTATGTCCCAGTCCTCAGAAACTATAATAAGAAGATAAAAAGTAAGTTTTACTCCTGTTTCCCCCTTGCAAACAGAGCCTCTCAGGTCAGATTTGCTGCTGATATCATAGTAATAGCCTCAACAATCCAAGAAACAACTGGTTTCTTCAGGGCTTTTGTTTGCCTGCCATGTGGGTAACACGTAAGTAAATGATGAGGGAATGAGAATTGAGAATAAAAACCAAAGTCTAATCCACAGACATGCAGCAGGCCTGATCAGTGTCAAATTCTCCTCTTGGGGAGGGAGTTTTCTGGGTATCACCTTGCAAAAGAAAGCAAAGATTCTCAAAGATAAAGCCCGGTGAGGTTGTTCTGACGCTTGAACTAACATAAATACAAAGGCAGCATCTCAGGCCTTGTGATTCAGGGCTGTGCCAGCGTTGTGCTGACATCAGGGGGAGCAGAGGGAGGCAGGGATCTCATGAGCTGCGTGCAGATGCGTCTGCGAGCGTGGTTTTCTTTGATAGGCCTGCAGTACCCTTCCATCCACGGATTAAACGCGGGGAGCTACGTGCTTGCTAGCGCATGTCCCAGCCCTCGGACAAAGTCTCATTTGCATCGAAAATATACGCCAGTCTGAGGCACTCTATAGAAATGGAGCCGCAGGAAACGCAGAGCTCCAGGCTCAGCTCTACCCCATCGTCCCCAGCAGGCGCGTGCCTAATCTCTTCTTAAAAATCTCCAGCGATGGAGATTTTTATCTGCCTTCTCTTCCTGTCCTTATCCTTAAAACCGGAGCATTCATTCTAAAGTCTAACCCAAGTCTCTGTCACTGCAGTTTAGACCCACGAGTCTTCTCATTCCTTGTGCAGTGGGAAGTTTTTGTGCCACAGCTTTTCCTGAATGAGGGATGGTGTGGGGGTTTTTTTTTCTTTCTTTCTTTCCCAGCTGATGTATGTGGGCTGATGAAGAGAAGATAAGTCCTCTCAGATGGAGAAGTGTCCATCTTTCCTGGGAAAGCTCAGAGGTTTCTGTCTGATCCATGCACGCACCCAGCGTTTGATGGTTGGGTGAAGTTTATAAACAGAAAAAACAGAGAATGCAGCTCCTACTTGCTGAGTTAAACTATTATTGTTATATAATGTGGTAATTAAGGAAAAGAGGGGTTGCTGGTGGTGAGATCGGTGAAATGAGTCCCTTGAGTGAAGCCAAACACGGGACGTGTCTGCGGGTTCAGCACCTCGAGTTACCCTTGCGAGTAAACCCTGAGCTAACGCCCACCTCCTGATGGCTCTCTGCTTGTTCCTCCAAAGGAGGCTGCAGATCCAGCAACTTCACCGGTCCTGAGCGGGGAAGGGTGAGCAAGGAGATAATGCGTCATCAGGGAGGAGAACCTCGGTGGTGGACCTGCCCTGCTGCCAGACGGGAGTTGGAGTGGCTGTTAATCTGCAGTGTGTGCGTTAAAGGTGTGAAAACGTGGTCGTTGCTGGATACGGGGTTGAAAGCAGAGTGAGATGGGCTGTTCGCTGTGTTTATTTGCTGAATGGACCCACCGGATTTCCAGGAGCGTGTGTACAATCCGTGCAAAGCATGGCTCGGAAATTGTGGGATGGAGAAGATGCTGTTCCTCTGGGGAGCTTGTAAAAATGTTTTTAAATATCAGAGGTTGTTCCCAGGCATGTGAAACAGGACAAAGCTGTGAAAAGCTTCACTCTCAGGCCGGCTGCTCTGCATCAGAAATGTTCCAGGGTGGCATTTGCTGGTACGCTCGTGCCCTGCTGCCAGGAGATGTGGAGTTGTCTGTGGTTTGCTGCCTGCAGCCACAGCTGCCTGGCTGGGCTAAGAAACACTGACGTTAACAGCTCTGTCTCAACAGCCCCCAAAAATCCAGACCCAATTTTACCTGTGTGAAAAACCAGTGCCGTAAAATCTCAACAGGTCTGTATGCAGCACGTAGTGAGCTTCGGTCAAAGCATCCACATGCAGGCAAGATGATAAATTTAGCCCTGGACTTGGAGAAGGACTTTGCCTTTAGCCATCAAAGTTTCCCACTACCTCAGAGTAGTTTTAGCACATCAGTTTTCCCTCCGGCTAGCTTACCACAGCTGGCACTGAGCTTCTGTGTTTTATTAGACAGGCCTGTCGGTGCTACAGACAACTTTAAATCGTGCTTCAAGCTCAGACATTAGAACAAAAGCCGTCAGGCTCGTATGGCACTGTCTCTCTGGTTGTTATATTTGCCTCATCTTTCTTTTAGGACTCCCCTAATGATGGCTTGTACCAGGCAAAACCTGGAGGTGATTAAAGCTCTCGTGGAGCATGGAGCCAACCCGCTGCTGAAGAACAAGGATGGCTGGAATTGCTTCCACATCGCGAGCCGGGAGGGCCATCCCCAGGTCCTCCGTTACCTGCTGGATGTGTCCCCAGGCAGCTGGGACACGGAGAGCACAATAAAGAGAACTCCTCTGCACACTGCAGGTAAAAGAGGGTCCCATTGCCACCAGACAGGTCGGAAGAGAAGAGAGGGTGGTAGCGGCAAGAAAGGGGCTGTTGTTTCAGTTCACATTTAATTTAGAGAAGCAAAGTGTGACCAATCTTGATACAAAAATGCAGGGAAACAGTTAAATACTAAGTTATTGAAATTAAATGAAAAGAGGCCAGTGGTGGGCATTAGTGGGAGCTCACCTCTCTGAACTTCAGTCTGCTAACAGTGCTCCGCTGCCTCTTTGCAGTGTTTCACCTCAGGACAGACACTCATTTTAGTTGCTTTCCGATAAATAAACAGCAAGAATTAGCCTTAATATTTATTAGTGATGTGCCAGCGACTCGGCTTATGAGGTTGGAAGATCTTCGGTTCCCGTGACATTGGATTTTGCCTGTGCTTAAAGCATGTTTTTGTGGTGAATGACAGTTATGCTCCCTTGGGAGAGGTGGATCCACACCAGGAGCACTCACCCGCTGATTCCTTCAACCAGGGTGTTCATTTCCACCTCTGTTCCCTTCTCGGCCTCCCTATGACAGATAAGTCTGAGCTCCCACAGCTCAGAACACATTGCAAAACAGTTTCTTTTGCTGGCATATAAAGCACTTGGAAAATCTGCAAGGCTCCAAGCATATCCTGGCATTTTAAAAGTCCTAAAACCAGCAGAGGTGCTGAGAGGCACCTTTTGGGACCTACCTGTTGCTGAACATTTTTACCGGTTTGGTTGACAGTCTTGCCATTAATTTTTATAAGAGATATACCTCTTGAAAGGATCCTTTTTTGTCTGAACGCTTGGTGGGTTAGGGAATTATGGCAGATCTGAAGAGCTGTAGGGTCTCTAGGCATTACCTCCAGAAGAAACATCACAGGTTTTGTGATCCTCATGTTGCTCTTATGAAGGTAGCACTGAGTGGTGAGAAATCCAGATGCCTTTCTGCAAAGGAAAAGGACAGTCTCTGCTGGGAATACGCAGGGATAATTGTTAGGGTTGGAACCCACTGTGTCTGATTCCCCTTTGCATTGGTTTAAAAGGACACATAAAGGGTCTGAACTGGTCCGAGGAACCACAGACATCATCTGTAGGCGTGGTGGGGAGCAGAAGGACATGGTTAGCTGAGTGGTGACCAGGAGGCAGTTTGGACTTAGTTTCTGACTTCCTCACTCTTTCATCCTTAAGATGGGGGAGTGATTCATTTTAATTTATGAATGATGCATAAGGTGTGCCTCAGTCCTCTGAACGTTAATAAGTTGAATGGCCCAAAAATCTGTTCATGCAGAGTGATGTTTGTCCTGCTGTGTCTCACTGCCCCTTCCAGAGTATAAGGTCTGGTTACCCACAGACCCATGCAAGCTAGGCAGTACATACTTCATCCAGCATGTGTCTTCCCAGAGCTTAAATCCCTTTAACTCCGCTCTCCAGAGATGCGGTGGGAGTGGATGATGAAAGGAGAAGCGTGCGACATCAAGTGGGGATGACGTTGTGGGCCAAGCTTGGGGCTGGAGGCTGGTGGCTGACCTGAATCTGAAACATGCCCCATCCCTGAGCAGGGATTAGGCTGTGTGTCCCAGGGCTTGACAGTGTCTCTGCGGGAGACATGAGCGTACGGAGCCACCAATCTAAGCTGCGGCTACCTAAACTCATTTCCCAAAGAATTTAATAGGGATCGACTCTCCGGAAAGACCCGATGTACCGTGAGAAGACCCCTGGTGTGCTGTAATTAATCTGTTGGGTATCTTGCTCCTTGGCTGTCATTCCCGTTACTTCTCCGTCCCTCAGTAGCCGCCTGTCCGCCGCACTGTGCTCATCAGCAGTGACACTCCCAGCCCAGGGGCATTGGCTGCGCCCTAGTCCTTGTGCTTGCCCTGAGAATGAAAAATAGCTCATGAGTTGTTTGATGTTTCAGGCTGGGCAGCGAGGAGCAGGTTGCTTGAATGAGAAGTAGCTACTCCTTGTTTACTTGTGCGTTCTCCTATTACTGCTAAATCCTATGTCTTGTGTTTGTGTGTCTGGGCTCGCAGCTCCCCCTCTCAGCCCTCTCCCTGCAGAGAGGTGGATGTTGGGATCTGGGAGTTGAGGGTCTGGGGGCAGGGTCAGGAGTGGGGTGAGGACTGTCCTGGGGAAAAGGAGCACTTCTGACCTCAAACTTAGTCTCCTCCCTGCCTTGTAGCACTTGGGAGATGGGGGTACAGACAGTGATGGTGGGATCCAGCGCCCAGTTCTCACTGCTCCATAGAGGTGTCTCCACTACTGTGTGGCCTCCCGCATTTGACATTCCCTGTGGCAAAGCCAGCAACCTGTGATTTGGGTTGATTTCTGGTCATTTTACTGATGCGGGTTAGACCATGCATTGGCGGAGCAGCAGCTGGTGTGGGAGCGACTGGGCAGCAGGAAGGGCTGAAGCTGCTTAAACCACCTTTGTCTCCAGCATAATTTTAACGCAGGATGATGCTGAGGGCTGCTGCTCGGTGGGTGCTGGTGCCAGCATCCCCACGCACAGCAGCGTGTAGCCCGCTTACACAGACACAACTCCTGAGGCGAGGGGCCAGAGATGATGCTGGAGCTGCCGGGGGAAATCATGTCAAGATGAACTGTGTCTCAATAGTTTATATCCCGAGGGTGTAGATACGAGCACATTAACCCGTGACCGGTCCAGCTGGCTTCCTGGCACAGTTATACCTGGATAGATGATGGGTAATTTTCTCCTCTGCGCAATTTTTTCTTTTTGGAGGGGTTGATTCCTTAAGCTTTGCTGCTTCATATATCCGTAGCCCGAGGCAAGAGAGCCGGGGAGATGTAATTAGAGGAAGTGGAATGCAACAGTGGATCTGAGCGTTGCAGCTTTCTTGCGTCTCTGTTGCTGTTAAATGATGTAATCGTGTTGCTTGGGGTGTTTTTTCTTCACATAACTTGGGTTTTTTTAAAAAAACTCCATTTCAAAAATCCTCTTCGCAATGTGGCTCTGCCTGTATTTACATCAGCCCAGGTGAAGGGGTGATAAACAGGCAGGGAGCAGGAGCAAACAGCCCAGATCTGGGAGGATGGGAACCCTTCCTCGGGCTTTCAAAGAGCATCTATTGTGCAGCTGCGTCTGAAGGTTATTGCTGGTAACACGCATTTGTCAAGGGCCCTTCTTTCATTGCACAGAGTAAATAGTCTGATGTAGCAGCTCCAGGCTTGCTTTGATTTTTTTTCTTTAATGTATTTCATTTGTTTGGCAAAATGACCTGCAGAAAAAAAAAAAAGCCAGGTTAAGGCTGTCCACACATTGCTGTCATACAATGTGTTTGTTGTTTTGGGTTTTTTTGGTGGTTTTTTTTGTTTTGTTTTCTTTTTTTTTTTAAAAAAAAGAAAAAAAGAATATTTCAGTGATTTCAGTGCATGATGTTCAAATCCTCCCCCACTGTTTTTCCTCTGAGATGCTGTCTGGGTGAGGATGCTTCATTAGGATGATGAGATGGGAGTGATGGGTAGTTTGAGTGGCTGAGGAGGGGTGGAAATGCCATCCAGCTATTCACCAGCTCCCTGCTTTGTGTTCATTTCGCTTCTCACAGATTTCACTTCAGGGATTAACAAATACTTGCAAGAAAAGATCTTTGTGTCAGTTTAATTGGATGTAGGGTCTCATGCATGTACTCTGCAGTTAGAAGCAAATGCTGCCTATATGCATGCCTTTTCCCTGATTTATCTGGTGGTTTCCTATAGGATCAGGGGAAGAGAAGGTTTGACATCTGGAGACAACGTTTTAATTACAAAAAATAAAACAACCTTTGAATTTAAAGCCTCTTGCAACCCCTTCCAGCATCATGAGTACGCCAAAAGGATCCGAAACCTGATTATGTTCCACCATAGGTAGATGGTGGCATGAAAACATAAATTAACCCTGCGCTTCCTCTCTCTCCCCCAGCAATGCACGGCTGTTTTGATGTTGTGGAGCTGCTCCTGGAGCGGTAAGCAGGCTTCCTCCTGGCACTGCCTCTGCCTCCCTGCTCTCCCCTGTCTCCTGACCACCACCAGGCTCGTTCCAGCCGCCTGGACACAAAGGGCATTTATGCCATTTGGGAAGCCCGGCTGCTCTGCATGTGATCCTGAGGCTGTCTCTCTTTCCTCTGGGTTTTTCACGGCTGGTTAGGAGCCTTTGAGACAAGGACGCTCTCTGGATGGGCTCCGATGGGCTCTGACTTCGCTATGACATAAGCCCCGGTTATATAACTCGGCTCTCTTTCTGTGCTGATTCATTCTCATTGCCTCTGATGTGTCCGAGGCCATATGATAACAAAACACTTTTCTGGCGGCTCGGTTCTGGGTACAACTCCTCTAGGCTGGGCTCAGCCTCCAGGCTTTATTTTCAGGCTGCAGCTCCCGGGAGATTGCTGTGAAGTGGTTTTAAATCAGCCAGTGCCCAGTCACCCTGACCCTGTTACCTTCCTAACCATCGCTGCCTGCTGCCAGAGCTGGAGCAGTTTCCCCCAGGCGTTGCAGCAGGAGCTCCCGTTAGCTGACTCTTCCCCGCTTTGTTAATTCCTGTCCGTGCTTGGCCCAGCATAAACATAGCCCTGTGATTTGAGCCAGGCTTTCAATTTTAATTTGGTCTTCTCTCATTTCACTGGAGCTTTAACCTGAATGAGACCTGTGGGCTTTGATTTTATATGTGATGTTACTACACGAGGATATGGTTTTCCCCTCTGCTAGTGCACACCTTACCCCTTCCAGAGATCCTCTGCTTGGAGGACAAGAGAAATACAAATGATCTGAAGAGCTCTGGCTTTCCTGCAGCCTGAACAAGCTGCACCAGCTGAGTACCAGATCTCTGACCCAAAAACCCCAAGCCGTAAAGCACCAAGAAAGGTTTATGCATGATCTGCGTATGGGTAGGCTTTATATCTGCCTTTTCCAATCCCATCCGCTGACAGTCTCCTGCCCTGCCAATGCAAAGCAACTGATGCAGTAAGGATTTTAGAGCTGCCAACAATTCTATCCTGGCTTTTGTCTTCCCTCCCAGGTGCCAGTACAAACCTGACAGCAGAGACAAATGTGGAGTCACTCCCTTTATGGATGCCATCCAGAATGGGCATGTCAACATCGCCCGGCTGCTCCTGGAAAAACACCAGGTAGGTGCCAAACCCCTCACCTCCCTCCTCCAGGACCTGACCTAGAGCTGCCAGGATGAGCAATCCACACATTCACCGGAAGCAAATTCCCAAATTGTAAACGAGCAAACTCTCCCTTGGAGATGAGCAAGATTTTGCCGACTAAAGGCCACTGGGATGCTACTCGTGGGGGAAGGTCTCACCCTGGGGCAGGGATATATCCCCATAGCTGGTGAAGGCAGATGGAGAGAGAAGGCAATGGTGGGAGGGGGCAGGACTTGCCCAGCGCCGCAGGGGCAGCTGTGTCAAAGCCAAGAGCCGTGCTTGGGAGTGCTGGGACTCAGCGGGGAGGCTCTCCTGGCAGCACTGAGGGTGGATAACGCTGAGGTGTCTGGCTGCGCCGGCAGTAGCTCATCTCTGGCCTCCGTCTCTCATGACAGCTGCTGCTCCCCTGTTGTCTCCCCATAATCTCCAATTTCCTCCAACATACAAGGCGTAACTGGGATGTCATTAGAACCAATCGTGCGTAGTAGGAACCAAACCGCTGCATTATTTATTGACTACTGAACTGATGTGAGGTGGTTGGAGCCCACCTAATGGCTGATTCTCACAGAGGTGGGGTTGTGCTCCCTTCTCACCTCCTTTGCCCTCATGGGGCCTTTCCCCTGCACCAGCTCCAGTGTTCATCAGACACCACGCTGAACTGGTGCAGCTCGCTGGCTTGGCAGAAAGCTAGCATGGCAAAACCAGTGAATCTGTTTGTGCCACGCTGGCGGGTTGAATTGGCCAGCTGAGCCCTCAGCATGGCGCGCAGTGGGACAGGGAATGTGGTACCACACTTCTCAAGATCACAAGCTTTGGATTTACTCGGCCGTTACACGTAGCCTCACCCAGCAGAGATGGTTTGATTCCCAGGTTGTGTTTGAGTGCGTAGGTGCTCGTTGACTTCAGGAGATGTTCATGTACTTGTCTTTGCTCACCTGGCCCATACAGGATAAAACATTTGTGAAGTTTGCTTACGTTTTTAGTCTCACATTTCAGGCGATGAGGATGGAATAGTTGATTTAATTTCCTTGTTGTGGTGCCCTGGCTTACTGCCACGAAGCAGCACTGGAAACGCTAATAGCAATGTTGCTACCTTCTAGGTTTTATAAAACCATGAGTCAGGCCTCCTAGACTTCAAGAGGCTGGATTATATCCTTTAAGATGAGTGCGCTGTGTATTACTTCCATTACCCTTCTTGATTTTACGTCTTTGCGGTTCACGTTCAGAGACTCACAGAAGAGATCTCATGAGGTCATCCAGCCATCTCCCTCTACCTGTGTCCAAATTCTTCTCCACCAGCACAAAGATTGGAGGTGGGTTGTTTCTTGCTGGTTTAAGGAGTTGAAACCCGTTGAATGTGCTCCAGCAGAAGAGAGGAGGGTTGTTCTTTTTTGGTACTAGTTTTACTTATCTCTCAACAAGCTGAGCAGAGAGCTGGCTCTGGTCTGCAAATCACGGCGCTACCAACTGCAGTGGTCCTGCTGATGACATCCCACGTGTTCATTGCTGTCACCACAGCTGTGCCAGGCAGACATGATTCTACTCGGGCCGGTGATTGTCCTGGAAGGTTTGGCCAGGCTGTTCATTGTTTTCCCTTTCCCTCCTCCCCCTATTCCAGGCCTGTCCTACAGCCGTGGACGCGCTGGGTGCTCAACCTCTGCACCGGGCAGCCGTCACGGCCCAGGATGAAGCCATCCAATTCCTTGTCTCTGAGCTGGGTGTCAATGTCAACGAGAGAGCGACGACCCTCCAGCTCACAGCACTACACTACGCAGCCAAGGTTTGTCCCTGTTCCCCGGGTTCCCTCTACAAAATCTCTGCCAGCTGGTGTGCTACCAGCAGTCGTTGAAATCAGGCTGGTTTAGTTGTTCACCACTGATTGAGGATTTACGCTCCTAGCTCATCCTCTGTCGCTCTCTATCTGCTCCTGACCAGTCCCACACCCCGTTTGGTTTTCAGACCGATGTAAAGTGTGTCCAGCTGTCTGTAGTAGCGGTGGGTATCCGAGTTCCTCTGTTCACCACCCTCCTGCCCATGCCACTGACTGCATTGTAGCTTAATAAACTGAGGGGGATCACTCACGAGCAGAGGTTCTTTGGACCAAAGTGCAGTACCTGAAGGGAGTCCACCCTGCTAGTTGTTGGGAGCTGTAGGTACCAACAGTTCATGAGCTGTGACAGTTCTTCACAAGTGTCTTCTCACTTACCTGGTGGAGGAGATGTGGATGAAACGCTGCTCAGATTTCTGTCTCTGTCTTTCTTCAGCCCTGGCAGCTTGGGACACAGCGGGTCAGTGGCCAAGTCTTCATGTCAGCAGCTTGCTGGACGGAAGATGGCTGATGCGCTGTAAAACAGCAACTGTTTGTCCCAGTAAGGCTGGATTCTGGTCAGACGTGAGAAAGGAGAGGTGGAAAAGCAGAGGGAGCTCCCCAGTGCTTATCTATGTCCTTCGCAGAGGAGCTGTTTTGAATTCCAGGCAATGAGAGTTGTTTGAGCTTTTTCTTCCTCCCATCTCATGCCCATGCAGGAAGCGGGGCTGGTGGGCTGTGGGTCCTGCAACGCTCCCTGGGAGCTCAGAGCAGATCGCAATGGCCTCACCACTGCCCAGGATCCCTCCTGGGACGCTGCTGCCCGCCTTCCGCTTGGTTCTTTCGCACTGTGGTGTGCAACGTGCTGGCATCCGGCGGCAAGGGAAGGTCCCTGCTCAGATCCCTGCATGTTAAACCTCGTGAGCTTTAACGTGCGGTGTTCAGAGCCCAGACTAGACTTGGTAGTGGGAACGAAGTGACGTCCCAGCGCCCCGCTCCTACAAAAGCATCAATGACACTTACTGGGAGTGCTGGCAACAGTATTCTCCTCCAGCAGGACCCAGCCGTGGCATTTGCTGGCTCCCACAAAGGAGGCCTTTCTCCCAGCTTCCCTTCCTCATGCTCTGAGAAACCATGTTGAAAGCCCTTTTGGTTGCCAAGGGTACGTTTAACAGCAAGGCTATTGGGGAATATAATGTGCCTTGGAGAAGATCCCAGCTCTGTCTTGGCGAGCGGCTGATTGGGGAGCGATTTGATGGGTTTCTCTTCCTTCCCAAGGCTCAGTGTCACTTTATATTTACAGCATCATTTGTTTGGCTGGTGGGTTTTTTTTTTTTTCCCTTCTTTTCTTATTACTTTGCATTTATAAATACATGAAAATCAAATTATGCTTTCAACTCAATTTGCTGCCAAGGCTGTGGCAGCTAAAGCAGTTCCTGCTTGCTGTCTTTGCCACTGCGAGGGGGTGTGCGTGCAGCAGGGAAACGGGAGCCTTGGGCAAGGGGGAAGATGCTACTGAGTGGTGTGATAATGGGGGAAAAGAGTGGGTGGTGGGGATAAAAATAAGGGCCTTCCATTCTCATGCTGCACGACAAAGACTAATTCATTGCATTGAAGAAGTAATTACAAAATCAGGCGCGTTATTTAGGGAAAGAGGATTTATTTAAGGAGACGCTTGTGCAGAGAGGAGGGGTGTGGGGACTGTGGTGCATTTTCACCTACAGTGTTTCAAATTGCCTACTGGCAGAGGAAAGATAGAGGACACTGAGGGTTGTGACGGTGTGTAAACGTAGCATTCTGCGTCTTCTCACGGGGCATTACAGATATTGGAGTAATCCTTTAGGAAATGTTGGTGCCTGAGGGTACCGCAGGCAGATACGCAACAGTTCACGTCAGCAACAGGTTCTGCTCTCTGAGCTGAAATACACCTCAGTAAGAGCAACTCTAGATCCCCGTGGTACTTGAAGTGGATTTACGGTGTAGGAAAACACACGGCCTTTTGCTGACATTTAGTTCCTTTAAGAGCCAGCTGCCAATTAGGAAAGGTAAGGCAGGGATCCTACAGCTCTGTGGCAAGCAGAAGTTAAAAGCAATTTTAATTGAGTTGCTTGATTGGAGGTGAAGACTGGAGAGGCAACGGCAAGACTGGGTGACAAATTAGCGCACTAATTTGCTATTAAGAAACATCTTTAGGTTGTGTCACCTAGTTGTCCGAGATCCTTTGTGCATTAACTCCTCCACAGCCACCGGTGAAGGTAAAGCCGCGCTGGGAGACAATCCTCCAAATTCCTCACACCTTGAGGTCCTGGCTGTGCAAGGTGGGTCTGTTGACCAGCACCACCAGAGACAGCTCCGCGCCGTAGCATGATTTTAAACGTTAGATGTTTGCAGAGAGAATTATGCTCTGGGATGCCTCTTGCCTTTTCAGCTTCTGGGTTGAAATTGCTGCCAGGGCCATGCAAGGCGAGCAGACACGCTGACCGAGGGCCAAGCTCCGAATCCTCTCATGGGCTGCCAGCAGAAGGGCTGGAGAAGGTGCCCAGTGGCATCTCCCTGGCCAGTCCCCGTGGGGTAACGGCAGCGTGTCTGCTGTGCCTGGGCAAACCCTGGTTAATGGACCTGATCTGCACTGCTGCTGGCAGCCAGCTCTGATTTCCAGCTGCTGTAAGATCCTCTGGAGCCTGAAGCAGCTCCTGGTAGCCCCAGATTTGACCATGACAGAGTAGATTTGCGTCTGTGCCTTACCAGGTGCCATATCCAGTTAGGGACAGATCCCTTGCGGTCTCCTTTCTTTTCAGGCCTGTGTTATTTCTGCTAAATGCAAAGGTGAGAAATTGTGCAGAGCTGACTCTGAATTCCACGTGCCTGTGCTCACCACTGTAGGAAGGCCATGCGCACACCATCCAGACGCTGCTGTCCCTTGGTGCTGATATCCACGCAAAGGATGAGAAGAGCCGTTCCGGTAAGGCTGCTGAGCTATTTGTTCACCCTCTGTATGACAGCGAGAGCGTGCTTTAGTAACAGGAGCCCAACTTCCAAAGCAGCCCGCGCTGTGTCCGCTCAGCGGAGCGTGCAAGGAGATGCCAGATGCACGTATGCAAAAGGCTCTTGGAGCAGCATGACGTGCGAAGCTTGGGGGTTTTTTTTGCAGCTTTCATTCACTGACTCTGTTCCTGCTGGACTTTCTGATGTCTAATGGTGTGGTTGAGCCTGCGCTGGGGCCTTTCCCTTGGGGGAAGAACAGAGATGCTAATTGATGTTTCTCTTTACCCAGCTGCTTATTTTGCATGAAACTTTCAGGAGCTTAGTATCTTTGATACTGCTGCCTCGCCATCAAATTTGGTTGAAATTAGCCAGTTTGAAACAGTTAGGGTGGGCAGACAAATCCAATGATTGCACAAGCTCTTAAGCCTCAGTTCCTTAGCAAACTGCCTAGGAATGGCTTATGAGCAAATAAGAGAGCTTGAATGTAAATGTAGTCGCTATAGTAATGCCAGTGAGTTGGCATTCCCAGCGAGAGAGTATGAGGCATCTCTTGCATCAGCATCTCGCTCTCAAGAAGTATATATAAATGGTTTCAGCCATTGCCAAAATTGGCAACTTACCCAGTCTTTGGGTTTGCTTAATAACACGCTTCAGCGGGGAGCATGAACAGTCTTGTATCTCTCGATCTCTCCCTCCACCCCCTCAGCAAGTCAATTTGAGCTCTGCTGAACTCGTCCAACCCTGGGACGTTTGTGGTGGCTTCTCGTGCCTGTTAGCTGCCCCATTCCCCAGCACCATTGCTGTGTTAGTGTCGCTGTGTGCTGGGGAGCTTCTCACACAGACTCTGCTCCTGCAAAGTTTCCTGCGTGGCTTATCCATGGGGATTGGGATGCCTCATGGCCAGCATCAGCCTGCAGCAGGAGCTAATGATTCTCAACATAGAAGATACTCACGCCTGTGCAGGATTAGGCCAGGAGATCAAGGCTGTCTCACCGTGCTACGCAAGCCAAGTGTAACAGGACTGCCTAACTGTGCTGGAGCCACACTGCATCAGCATGCCGGCTGTTGGAGGGGGTCTTTGGGATGAGCTAGGGCTTGAGCTGGAGTATTTCAGCCTCCTCCTGTGGGATGCTCTTTGCACGTGGTGCGTGAAATCCTTTCTGATAGTTTCAGGCCCCTCTCTTGCACGTCAGTGTTAAACCCACCCCAACCACAGAGCAGTAAGAAGCCTGGAGGCGTTTTGCTCTGCCTGCTGTCCCCCACAGCCTCCCTCTCCTGCTGCGGGCACCCTCTGCCCATGACTCTGGCTTAAATACTCCCAATACGTTTGCAAACCTGGTTAGCTTTGACTCAGCCAGGTTAGTACTGCTCGATGGATTGAGGGACTGGTAACCTGTGAGGGGAAGACGGGGGAAGCAGCTGAGGTAAGCCGAGCTGATCATTTTTCTACCAGCATGGCTGGGTACAGAAGAGGATGTGTCCCCTGCTTGGGCAGGTTTAGTCATCCCACTGCTGCTGTAGTGTGCACGGTCGCGGCAGCTGAGCCCTGCTGCACCATCACGCCAGTTGGCTGGGTCTTGCAACTTGGAGAAGTCATTTTTCACCCTCAACGTGTTCCCTCCGCTGACTCGGTTTCCTTCACCAGGAATCCGATGTTCGCGTCTGAAGCGGGCTGAGGTCAAACCCACCGGGCTCCTGTCTCAACATCTTGTTCCCCCCACAGCCCTGCATGCGGCATGCGCTGGGCAGCAGGCGGCTGCTGCACGGATCCTGCTCTGCGCCGGGCTACGGGACACGCCAGATAGCACGGGCACGCTGGCACAGCAGCTCGCGAGGAAGCCACATCTCATCCAGGTTTTCCAGGAAACAAATGGCAGCGCATGACACCAACTGGGAAAGAGAGAAACACTTTTCATTTCAGCGTGGTATGTTATTTATCACTTAACCATTCAGATTTAGGCAAATACCTGTTTAAAATGACGGGATTTTTGCTCAAGGATTGAGCAGAGGAACTAAGCTTGGCCCTTGGGAAATATGTGTAGGAGAAAACATATTTCAAATAGGGTTATCTCAAAAAGATAACGGACGTAACGGGTCTGGGCTGTCACGCTCCTGTACTGACTCCATCCTTATAAATTCATGGCCGCTTTTCTTTCACTTCCACATTTCAGGGCTGAAGTTCACCTCTTCTTGTGCAGCACCCAGCATGTCCAAACAGCTGAGGCCAGAGCTCCCTGAAGTATAACCGAGGAAGGTGCCCTGTGGGCCACTGTTAGGTGACTGGAACTGCCTGGAGTCTGCCTAGCTCTTGCTGGGATGTTTCCATACAACGGACATCCTGAAGGAGAAGATACACCTGGATCGTTGATTTTTATAGCCCTTAATGGATCCACTCTCCACTAATCTCTTAAGGTGATCCGAAAGCCTGCTGAAATCAATAGTAAGACTTCAGCCTTGCGATGATATGGAGGGTCTTTGGATCAGATGGAAAAAGAGGCATTTGTTATCCAGCTAGCCTTCTCAACGCCAATGAACTTTAAAAAAACAAAAAAACCCCAAACCCTGCTCTCTGAAGTGTATAGGGAAACAGCTTAATATTTAATGTAGCCAGTAAGTCTCTAACAGCCTGGAATAAAGGTAAGAGTTACTGCAGCTGGTTTATTTGTATCCATCTGGAATTATAAAATGGGTTGCACAGAAACATGGCACGCCCCTCTCTAATGTCAAGATGTAAAACGCAACAGGATTCTGCTGTTTTGGTGATGGCAGATGCTAAAAATCAGGCCTGTAACTGAGCGAGCGAGCTAGGTTTTGCTCTAACCAAGTTTTGGTGCTCACGTCACAATCTGATGCACGACCCACGTGCTCTGGGCTGGATTTAAGATAATGCTGAGCTCTGTTAGAGTGAGAAATTCCCGCCCCGTGGTCCCTGGAACAGTTTGCTGTGACGATCCTAAGCCAGAGCAACAACAGTGCCGCTCTCCTCTCGAGCGAAGGATCCTTTACAGCAGGGTTAGGACCTCCTCCCCTCTGCCCGCTCGTGTTGCACGAGGAGAGGCAGCACACTCAGAGAAATAATTTGGGGGGGGCCTGATATTTTTGCCAGTCTTCCCCTGTCTTGTTTCTCCATCTGTGAAGGAGATTTTTTTTCTCTACCAGGAAGGAAAAATGAATTAATGCTAGAAGGCGCTAACGATGCGGGATGATGGGAGCCGTATGAGCCCCTGGGCAGGCGAGGAAGTGGCTTTATTCCTCTAAAGATCCTGAATGCTTCTATAAATCCAGCCCTGGCCTCAATACAGCAAACAGCAGTACTGCGACCCGGTAAATGCAAGGGGCTCCTTTATTCCCACTTTTCATGATTTTTAGCAAACCATTGAAATAGCCGTTTTCCTTTCAATATCACTGCTAACGAGCTCAGTTTGCTTGTGGGTCCAACCCTCTATGAGAAAGCAAGTGAGAATGTTGCCAAATGTCTGACTCTAGCTTTCCTGGCTGCGGCAAACACCTGAAAAACACAAAAGGGAAATCTGCCTTATTTTGAGGGTGCTTTATGACTTCCGAAGGCTTCTGGACAGTAGCAGAGGACCCATCCGCCCGGGATGGGGGAGTTCAGGCACTGTGCTCCCGTCCAAATGGTACGTCTCCACCACTGTCTTTTATTTCCCCTTCTTTTAAATCTGCCCCTCAGGCAATAAAAAGATGCACAGAAAACCAACTGGCTGTTGTCATCACAGATGATTAGGTACATTAGAAAAGGGATGTGGATTCAGCTGCATGCCTGCAAAATTAGCCTGGGGAAGCGCCTTTGCTGTCTTTATTCCTGGTTTTGCTGTTGCTTACTCGCCGCAAGGTAGAAGCGACGGGTCTGGACACCTCTGTGGCCACAGGATCGTGCTGCAAAATGCTGGGAAGAGCTCAACAGTGCTAGCCTGCGTGTGTGCGAACCCCCCCATCGTGTTCCTGGCAGATGTCTCGCGTGGAGAGACGGCGCGGGCGCCTGGTCCCTGGGGAGGAAGCCTGGAAGCCGGGCTCTGTGCCACATGGCGCTGAAGGCAGCTCGGAAGCGGAGCCCGGCAGCCGGCGCACGGCTTCGGCGCTGTCCTGTTACGCCACCTCTTCCACCCTCAGCACCGGCACTTGCTGCGGTCCCTGCAAACGCTCCTGGTCCTGCAGCCGTGGAGGAGAAGACCTAGTGCCTTCATCTTGTAGGACGTGGCTGAGATACAGTAAGTAGAAGCATCTGGATTGGTAATGGAAGTAACGTTGCAATGCTGTCAGAGCTCGCTGGGAGACCTTACTGAAAGGGAAGGCATTTTGGTTTTAAATAGAATGGATTTTGCTCTGACGGTTGCACCATCGCACCCCCTCAAACTCACAAGCACCAAGACACTCGTGCCCGGCTGGTCTGGCCAGGTTTCCTCACGATGACGCTGAGGACGAGGGACTGCAGCTATTGCGTCCTCATCATGTCATGCGAGCTTTTCTTAGGTTGGCAACTGTGTATCGGTTTTGGATGTGCCCTTTTGCACCTCTTAGGAGCTGGTGGCATTTTTCACTCCATCGTATCCCCCTTCTCTGTGAGTGACGAGGATTCGTGCACTGGCTGTTGTCTCTCAACCCCGGTGTCCCAACTGGCTGCTGGTAGACATGAGCCAAGAGCTTGGGGGCCTGCTGCCCGTGGTGCATCACTACCAACTGTTGTGTCCTCTCTTCTGCTGCTCCCGCTGCCGGATCTTCCTGCTCAACCTCTGTCCGGGTCAGTCTCAATGTTTCTCTGTTGGGTACGTCCATACGGACGTTGCTCCAGTCCTCCAAGCCAACCTGCAGCTGCCAATGACGCAGTCTGTCCCATCGCAAGCTACTTGTGTGTCACTTGACTCGTCCGACGGGGATTCATGGTGGTGGCTCGTGCATCTCATCTCACAGATGTTGGAGAGGAGGTAGAAAACCTGCGCCTGCTGCTTGGGCACCAGAAACCGGCCTCCCTGAAGCGCCTGATGCCGCCTACTTACGGGTGTTTCTGCGCGTCGCCTGATGCAGAAGGTTTGTCCCGGTTCCTGGGCAGATACCGTCACCACCTCGCTGCCTGTCTGGCTTCTGGCATTGCTCACTCCTTGTGTGCTCTCCCACCACGTGCTCCGCTCCACCGAGCCTTCACCAACTCTCTGTAAACGAAGATTTTATTTTTCTTACTCTGAGACTCAGAGCCCAGCCCTGCGTGAGAAGTTCTCACCCTTGGGGCCGGCAAGTCCAATTTCCCCGGGGCCGTGCAGCCGCGTTCATCTCTCCGGGCTTTGCTCCTCCAAAATTAAAGCCACTTGAAAGAAGATGCTCTGCTCCACATCCGAGCCACCATGGCGGGGTTTCGGCTGCGTGATGGAGCTTCACCCGGTTCTTCCTGGGCCCTGGTGCACTACCCTCTGCCTTGTGCACCCCGGTAGATACGGGGGACGCTGCTGTATGATCAAATTAAGATGTCTTGAGCCCCGCGGGTGTCTAATCCACGCTGCCGGCCCCGAGGCACATAAGCAGCTTTGCCGCCGCTGCTGCCTACGTGCTCCCTCCCCGGCATGCTCCTCTTCTGCGGGATGCAGATCCATGGGGTCTTCAAACAGGCACACAGCTGGGACATTCCTACCTCGCTTCAGGGAAGCGGAAGGCGGTGTGTGCAGACTGGGTAGCGGCAAGGATTAAAAAAACACCTTAAGTTCAAAAAAACCCAAAAAAAACCCCAAATCTTGAAAATTTTGTGTCAGTGCTGTGCTGTGGTTTTGCTGCAGATGGGGATTTGCTGCGCCGAGCGTGATCCTGAATGAGAGCAAAAACTCTTTTTCACGTGTTTTGGAGGGGGAAAAGAGGGAAATGTGAGAGGTGACGCGTGTGAGAAGTGAAACCTGCGTTTGGGAAGCAGAAACACACTGACGCTGTTTCTTACGATAATTAAAGGGGCTGCCATTAAAAGCGGGTCCCTGCGGGCCCTGGCATGGGGTGGAAAAGCACCGGCTCCCTCAGGGGATGCCTGGGACCAAGCAGGGCACCCATGGGTGCTCTGCCCTGCACCCAGTGCCACCCTGGGGGTGTCAAAGCCACCTCGCCCGGGCGGGGAGCATCCAGCAAGGCTCATGTGCCAGTGCCTGCATACACTCACCTGTGCCTATTGCGCAACCCTCGCACGCACGTGTGCGCACACCCAGCGGGTGCCTACGCGCCCTTTGCACGCGCAGCACGTGCCCACACGTGCCCCCCC
>VXBL01005993.1:0-70221 GCA_013400195.1 Aramus guarauna | reverse complement strand
AACGGGGATTTATTGCCTGATTATTATTATTATTATTTTTTTTTAATTATTATTATTATTTTTCCCTTCACCCCCTCAGCCCGAGGTGGCTGCAGGTCCATCGAGCCGTGCCCCCTCCCCCGGAGCCGAGCCCAGCTTAGGGTGGAGGCAGACCTGGTTATCCCCCCCCTTCCTCCCCGCTCCGCCTTTGCAGCCTTCGGCTCTCCATCCAGCCCTGACTGCAGCAGGAGGGGGATGGGGAGGCGGGCGAGCCTTGCACGCCTGTCAAATTTGTCTGATTTCAACCCCCCTCCAAAAAAAAAAAAAAAAAAAAAATTCTCTCTTAGGCTTTCTCNNNNCTCTCTAGCGTTGTCGCTTCATTTCGGTCATCCCTGAGGAAAGCTGACAGCTGATGGCACTTGGGGGTGCGGCAGAGGGAGGAGGATGAGCCTTGGTGGGGCTTTGTCCTATTGTGGAGGATGCAGCCCGCGCTGCAGGCTGCCGAGGGGAAAAAAAAAAAATAAAAAATTAGCAGTGTCGCTGCCCGGGAGGTTTGCTGGTGGGGGTTTCTTCTGGTTCCTGCCTTCCTTCGAACCAGGGAGATGCCTGGGGTCACCGGTAGCTTATCCGCTGTGGGTTTAGTAGGGGCTGAAGGGTGGATTGCAGGTTACAAATAAGAGGCATTGTTTGAAGAAGGGGGGAAGAAAATCCAATATGGTGGAGAGGAGGTTTTCCTCGCTGTTAAATAGCCTTTCCTGCTTTTGTTTCCCCCTGTTAACGGGGAGAGGTGGCTAGACAAAGAGATATCTTTGGGGTTGGCACTGAGGGATTTCCCCCACTTCCCCTGTTGATGGTAATTGTGAATAGAAATACATGCGCTTCCTACTGTGGCTTTGGCACTGTGATTGCTGGGGGCTGCCACAGTGGTGAAAGCATCATGTCTGCTGACACAGGACTGGGGCATGGCTGCTTAAGGCAGATCTGTTTTATTATCCCCCTGTTTTGAGTATGGGAATAATGGTAACAAAATCAGGATGTGGCACAAAGAAAATGTGCAAAGTGTGGGAGCGTCTTCCCAGCTGCTGCCGTAGGGTAAACTCAACTTTCCTGGTTGCTTTCATTCCTTTCTCTAAAGGCTCTTCCTTTGAGGTAGCCGGAATGACTTAGGAGGCAAAAGCTTCTTCCCTTTGATAGGGAAAGCTGCAGTCTGTCCCAAAACCTGTCTCTGGCTCACCGAAGCAGGGAAACGGACTTTTGGGGGGGTGAAATATAATGAGCTTCTAGGAAAGGGGCCTCCAATAGATCTGAGTGCCATTAAAATGTTAATTTATGCTTTAGAGTGAGCTGTGGTATCAGGTTGGTAAGCACCGTGCTTAATCTCAAACTGACAAATGCCAATGTAAATTTGACAAAAGGCCTCTTGTGAAATCACTTTTAAGACAAGCTAATGCTAATGATCAGCAGTTGAGTTAAAAGGAATAAATTATGGCTGTATTTTAAGGTGTGCTGACCAAACTCCAGAGCCTGGGAGCATGCAGGAGCGCTTATTTTGTCTCTGATGTTCAGGCTTTACGTCTGAAATACCAATTAGAGCAGGATGGACTTCATCTGCACTTGAGCAGCTCGTGTGGAAAAGCAAGTGAATGGAAACCAGAGGCCCTGGTGCAGCCAGGGTGTTCCCGATCCTAAAATGCATGGTGTTGGCTCAACCGTTGTGGCTGGAGAGTAGTGTCGGAGCAGAGCCTGGTTCAGGCTGGACTACAGGATTCTTTCTGCAGTCAGATGAAGCATCAAACTGGAAGCTCAAAGGTTGCTTCTCCAACTTTGGTCTGGTACCAGTGCTAGCAGAGTCGGGCTTCCTGAGGAAAAGGAACTGGAAAATGTTCTGCGTAAACACATTCAGTTTCTTTCCTTTTCCAAAGAGCCTTGAACTGTCGTGAAACTTCAGATGATGTTTTCAACCGCTCTTTCCTTAAAGCTGGCCCTTGCTGCAATGGACTGTAGTCTTTGAGTCCCATCAGGCTGTTCGTGTTTCCTCTGCTGAAAACCCTGACTTGCACCTCAAGTGCCAGTCTTGATGCTGCCTGAGCAAAATGAGATTAAGTGGGGGTCCTGTTTTCCAGATACTTGAGTATCTAGCTGCACCCCTGAGGGCTGCCTATTGGGCTGTGCCCGTCTTGCATCTTGTCCCATGAGAGTTACGGGTTGACTGGTTCCAGCATCCATCACCGGGACGTGTACAAAGCCCATAAAATAGCTGTAATCCAGACCATCTGGGAGAGGATGCGAGCGGCTGCTGATCTGGAGGGTTTTTTTCTTTCTCTTTCCAAAATGAAAGTTCAGTTGTTGGTTTAAAGAGAAAAAAAAATAAAATTGTCAGAGCCTTTGTAACAGAGGCACAAATATATCTGTTGTAGTGGCCATCCTGGTTGGGTCTGTAGGACCATTGCTATGTAAGTGCACAAGAATGCTTGCATGAATTCCCCTTTTGGTGGATCTGAAAGCACAATATGAATATTTCAGGTGCTAATCTCTTCTTCAACCAGTAATGAAGAGCTCAGGCAGCTTTAGGACTGGGATTACTGGCACTCGAAATATTTCAGCTTTTCCCTTCCATATGCTAATTGGAGACCCCACTGCAGTGCCAAGCCTGTAAAGATACATCTTAGCACTATGGGGAAAAATAATCCCAGTGTGTTTTTAATCCTGAATTACTGCTGATACGACAGCCTCAAACTTACACGAGGTGTAATTAACTTCACAGCGCTCGTACAAGAGCGCCTTGTTCCTCCCAGTCCCTCCGTGCCTTGAGCGGTGGTGAAGTGTCAGGCCGTATGTACTAACTACAGGTGGGTTCTGGCTGCCCTGGCATGACCGTGAGCATCGTGGAGGTGCTGGTGGGAACAGCTTCTCCAGGTTGCTCAAGTCGTAACAGCTTTAAGATCCTTGACTTAGGCTTGCTGTGTGGGTCGTGCATTGCAGATGAGGCAGCATCTTTCTCCAAAGCTACCGCACAAACCCGTTTTTTAATCAGGTGCAGTAATCGGCAGGCTTGGTGAACACCTAGTGTTTTTATTTTCAGACTTGTCTTTTCACTTCGCCTTAATTTTCACCTCTGTGGTCTGGAAAGGACTCGGTACTCGCTCACCAGGGTGTTCGGGAGTGGGATTTGTGCCCTCTGACAGGTGTTATCTGCTTTCTGTGCTCCAGACAATGTGGGTTATTTGACATGAATGTTGGGTGTAATTAAACTATCTTGTTTAGCCCCAGTACGTCAACGTTGTGTTCCTGCTAGGTTTTCACTCGTTGCAGGCACCAGAGCACTGAACTAAGCTTCTTACCTGCCAGCTGCCTCACCACGTTAAAGCTATTTAAATCTATTGCAAAGATACAGATTCACTTTTTGTAGGAGCAGGGTGGCCAAACTCTTTGGTTCAAGATATATTTAATCGTGTAGGCACAGGCCTCATGGCTTAAAGAGCCTAAATAAAGAACATCAAAGTGACTGCGAGGACCAAGTAAGTGTCACTGTCCCTTGCATCATCCCCGGTAACTGAGGGGATTGCTCAAGCGCAATGAATAATTGCTTTTGCAATTTGTTTGGCTAAGCAGAGCTTTGAGTCTTGCTTACTGGAGTCCAGCACAGTAGACATAGCCCGCGTACGTTAAGAGGTGGAATAGCCTGGGCGATAGTAACAAGCTGTGCGTAATTTCTTGCTCACCACGGCACAGCCCTGTCTTTCTAAGAAAGGGCTCTTGCTGTGCCAGAACCCGTTCTTGAAGATGAAGAAGGGATTTTGCTAAACGTTTTGCGCAGAATCCTCCCTCTGCTGTTAGATGGACTGACACTGGCTCGAGATTCCATCGGTCTGTCTGAGCCTTTCTGAACTGCCGCCCTACTTGGAGAAAATCCATGTAAACCTACTTGCTTCCCTCGATTCCTGAAGGCTTTTGCCTGCAAGAGGTCTATTTGTGACCAGTTGGTGCAAGCGGTGGAGGAGCTGATGGCCTTAAGCAAGGATGGAAACACTAATACCTCCGAGTTACCCCTTACTTCTGGGTGTTTTTTTATTATGGATTTGTATCGAATGTGCTGTGTCTACATTTCTGATGCACAATGCTCTCTGGTTCTGTGTTCTCCGGCCATTTGAAGCGGCCAAGCAGTGCTGCAGACGACATCGATCGCTTAAGACTTGCTCTGTCATTCATTCGGCAACACAATGCGAACTCTCGGCAGCCCATCGTAACCTGAACTGGCTGAAGCTGTGGATTATAGTAGCACAGCGTGACTGTAATTTGCACAAAGATTACGTTTGACCCCGGCTGGATACCTGGAGCTTTCTTTGCTGTGTCTTGGTGCCCTTTCTGCTGTCAGCAGCTGCTCAGTTTTACCTGTTTGCACCGGGTTGATGTTTATAATATGGTCAGAAAGCCACAGATTTGAACTCTGATGCTTCCCCTTTTTTATTTGCAGTCTAAACTGTCTCCAGCCCTTCCCTTATTGGTACAGGCTGTTTGTTTTCCTCGCTCCCTGACCCAAACGACAGAATGACATATCAAGCGGTTCCTAGGCACAGACTAGCGCACCAGTGGATGGGTATAGCCAGCAGTCAGCCAGTGCAGCCGTCGAAAGGAATTGCTGAGCTGGGAGGATAAATCTATTGTGCATCTCGTGTATTTTATGACCGTGCCGTTGCCTCATCGGCCGCAAAGGGAAGTGACATTGAAATACCTGAACAGGATTTCAACGCTTCGGGGTTCTGCAGGAGCCTGGATGATATAACAAACCTGTTAAATGAGGCTTGGATAAAATAGCGTTGTAATACCTTCACGTCAAGTCCCATATTGATGTTTAATGGGGATGAAATAAGATTGAAAAGGCACTGAAGACCACTTGTCTTCTGGTATCCAAATTTGCTCGAGGGAGATGCTGGCAATTTGGGCAGGTAACCTGTTGAAGGGCTACACGCTCACTGGGAAATGATGGGTGAGCTGTTCTGAGACGATAGATAAGAAATGTTTTGAAGTTTCCTTAAAGGGAGGAAAGAAATCAGCTGACATCTGGACCGAAGAATGTAGCTTCTGCAGCTTTTACTGTAACTTCATCCCCTACAGTTGATACTTACTTTGTTTTGAAGTCCTAGTTGGCTTCCTGATGGCTCAGCTCCAGCGTGGACGCTGGCAGTCCTGTACCACCATCTGGCAGAGTTGGTGAGCCAGGATTTTGGAAGATGTTCCAGGGGAAATCAAACCACAGGGTAGAGCAAAGAGTCAAACCAGAGCCCTCGTGTAAAGTTCTGTGAAATTTGGTTTAACTGACGAGATCGCACTGGCTGGTGGTGATGTGCTTGGTGTGATAGTCCCATGTTGCCTGTGGTAAATCATTAACATTTTAACTGACACTATAAAAGCCACCTGTACTTTCACTTGTGCAGTCACTCGGGCTTGTAGGGCTCATGGCGCTCTTGAGTAGCGTATTAACACAGGGTTTGGTGCAGCCATGTCTGCTCTAAGGGTCTCTGCTTGCTTCAGCCTGTTCCGAAAAAGTGGAGGGGTCTTGTAGGGCCTGAGGGATCTGGAGTCTATGGAGGATGGCATGGTGCTGGAAGGAGCAGCTGGCAGCTCATGGAGAGGTTTTGTGGGAAATACTGTGGCTAATTCTGTTCGTGATCCACGGGATGACTGTGAAGCCTTGAAATCACCCACAGCTTCAGGGATCAAACTCGGAGTGTCCCATTCTTGCCGTGCATCGGGCAGGGCAGCTCTAGCTTTGCTCTTTGGGGTCTTGGCAGAATCACTGTAGCATCCTGGTGGGTAACAGGCTGGCCAGCAGTGCCTTACTCTCCCAGCAGAGAAGATTTGCCCGTTGCCACCTGGAAGCACAAGAACAGCAAGTCCTCATGCCAGCGAGGAACAAAATACCTCCTGTTACAAGCTGCCTTCACCATGGGTTGGTCTTTGGCTGATGAAGTTGAAGATGGCTTTAAAAGCTTCCTTTACACCGAGGATTTACTGGAGTTAGGATTTGCAAGCCACGTAAACAGTATACAGTGGGAGACTTTTGGTGTTATAACTGTGGTTTGGCTGAGTGTGCTAACTGATACCGGTATTGGCCGGCATTGCCATAACATAGTTTAAAATAAGCCTCCTACACCCCACAGCAGGGGCAAGTGACACACGAGGAGAGTCCTGAGTGGGGTGAGCTGTGTGTGGAGTAAACATGAAGGATCTGGTGGAGACAAGGATCTCTGCCAGGAGGGCCAAGCTGCCGGTTCTCTTGAATGAACAGCTCCTAGGCGAGCAGATGTGCAGTGGTGGCATCTCTCAGCAGCTGGATGTGGGGTTTTACAGACTGAATGAAAGATAACATGAGATGTGGCTGCCCGGACCTACAAATTAGGTGATCTTGATGGTGAACGAAAACTCAGTTGCAGATAGAATTTTGCCTTTGGAGAGAATTGAGGCAGAGCAGGAAAGATCACGAAACCCCCCATGTTAAACAGTTCTAAGCATGCAAGTATTCAAGTTTTTGTTAAGCTCTTTGGCTTTTGAATATTAAAGTTGGTGACTGGGTTAGTTGCAAAGTTGTGTTTTAATGGGGATTTAGCTTGCAGAGCAAGCTAAGGACTTGCATGGCTACAACTTGTGTCCCTCTGCGATTAGTCTCAGCCTCTTGGTGTTGTATTCAGACATAGCAGCTGATCCGCTGCTCAGAGTAATCTCGGTGTTTTTAATCTCAGTGGGTACATAGCAAGGATAGCAAAGTGTCTGCTGAGATAAAGCTCCCGAATGGCTTAATTTATCCTTTATGCTACCTCTGTGCTCTAAGAGTAGCTGTTGACTCTCTTCTGTGTCCCAGTGTGGCAGGTATCAAAGACTGAGGTTTTGAGGAGACTACCTGGAGTCCTTTAAGGCAAGGTTTTATGTTCCTGGTGTCACCCATAAATGAGGGTGCTGCCTCTCTGTGAACATCCTTAATTTGATTGCTGGTCGTTCAGGAGTGTAGATTTTCCTAATCTAGCCCAAATGCATGAACTTCCCAGAAATATTCTTGGAGGAGCCCTGATAGTTGGTGGTTATGTAGTTAAAACATCTTGGTTGGCTTGCGCAGAGCAGGCAGCAAACCTAGTAAGGGGTTAATCTGTCTCACATAGAAGTCTTTCAGCATGAATGTCTTAATTCTGGAGTGAGGCAACTGGTGTGTTTGTTTTCAAAGGACTGTGCAGGCACCTTCAAATCTAGGCGTGCAGCAGGCTGTCTGAACGTGCTCTTTGAGAGAGCCTTGGCAGTAAACACGGAAGGAGGCTCAAATGCAACTATCAAGTCCCTTGCATCTTTTTGTTTCCTCTCTCTGTAGGAATGCATCCTCTCCGGGATCATGTCAGTGAACGGAAAGAAAGTCCTTCACATGGATCGTAACTCTTACTACGGAGGGGAAAGCGCATCCATTACACCTCTGGAGGATGTAAGTACGGAGGCTGACACCCGCCTATTGTGTCCTCCCCAGGCACATAAAGGGGGCTTTATTTCCAGCTACCCTAGGGATGGATTTGAAGTAATTACTCTTTAGGTTTCCTTTGCGTAAGAATGTTTTATGGCACTTCCACACCAGATAATAGTGGGGGAGCAACCAGTATGTATGTTTACACTTGGCAGATAGTGCTTGTTTTCTCTAGTTCCCAGCTGAGATTCAAGCACACAGCACTTGAACGATCGTTCGGAGGTATAACGCCCCGCAGCTAGATGTTAAAACTCTTTGGGCTGGTGACTGTTGGCCTAACAAACGGTGTGCGCTCTCTGTGCCTTGACATTACACTTGGTCTTTGGTCTGTGAGCGCTTCCAGCTAGAACTGCCATCTCATTTGGTTACTGCTTGCATCCTGTGATCGTGTAGCCCCTAAAGCTGTTAGTGTGGCTGATTAATCAGATGTCAGGAAATCACTGTTCTCCTTGCTGCTTAATTGGGTTAAATATTTATATTGGAGAATATGATTTAAGTATATGGAGGAGCCTGCCCTCTCCTGAAGCAGGTTTTTGATCAGATTACCTTTAGCTATGTTAAACAGTATTTCGGTTCAGCAGGTCGTAAATTACCCAGCTTCTAGCCTTGGAGGAAGAAAGACTGGATGAGCAGAATAATGCTGCCCCATTCTTACTGTAAGAATTTACTGGATGTGCTTTGTGTATTGCATCAAAAAAAATCAAATTCAAGCTAAAAAGCTGGCCAAAAGCTAGCTGTGAAGAGCTTATTTTCAGCTGGGGAGATGTGGGGGTGGAAAGTGTGTACATGTGTGGGAGAAATTATACCCATAGATATTTCCTCTGCTATAATAAGTTTTGTATTCTCTCTGAAGCTCTACAAAAGGTTTAATCTACCAGGAACTCCACCAGAATCTATGGGGCGAGGAAGAGACTGGAACGTGGACCTAATTCCAAAATTCCTTATGGCTAATGGTAAGCAATATTGAGCTCCTGAATTTGCCCCGTAAGCTTAGCCAGGGTTAGCGTTCAGTGCTGTAATCAAATAAACAGCCCTTCAGCTAGCTCTTCATGAACTTGCTGAAGCATTAATCAAACAGCTGCGGAGAGCTCGCTCGAGCTGATCTGCGTGCGTTTATGCCAGAAGCACCACAGCTTCTGCTCGATGACTTGTTTTGGCTGTGGACCTTTCAAACTCAGAAGATGGCTCCAGCTTGGAGCGCACAGCAGTGGCACATTCGGAAGGTTTGAACGTCCGTTGTCTCTTAATGCGTTTGCATTTCTAGCCACAGTTAATGCCATGAATTTGCGCGTTACTTTTCCGCGGCTTAGGAAGAAACGGTTGATTGCATGGTGACTATTAATTCCCTTTGTTCCTATTTTATAGTTTGCAGACTGTGTCATCCCTTATTGATGCTACAAATCCTCATTCTTTAATCAGTGTGTTCTAGTACTGGGACAGGTCTTCTAGACCAAATCTACTATCAGTGAAGTGGTTATCAGTGCAAGTTCAGGGGCAACTCCTTTGCCACATACCAACCACTTGCTACTGGAACCCCTTGTCCCTGAAGCATGAAGGGATAAATACATTGTGTAGTGCCAGTCTTGCTCAAGGCTAGTGAAATGGAAGACTTGATTTGATTCCCGTCAAGGTTTGGTTACTCTGGTCTCAGCTTACTCTCAGCTTGCACAGGAATCCCGTTGTGGTGGATTTCTAAGGGTCAGCATCCCTCTGGGGATGTGACGGTGGGTGGGGACAGGTAAGTGGGCATATGCCGGCATTAGCTGCTCACAAGCCGTGGCTAATTTGTTCTAAGTTAGCTGGACAACTAATCTGCAGGCTGTGGTAGGTCTGAATAGTGAGGATGAGGAGCTGCTGTGGTTCAAAGATGTGGCTTTGTCACGTTGAATGTGAATGAAGTACAAGGAGCAAAAGGCAGCAGTGTTCTGCAGCGGATTAACATGCTGCAGGATGGCTTTTACTCAGAGAACTGATGGAAGCTGTTAATTGCCTGTAAGAAAGCCTTAAAGCTGCCTAATAATTGCACTAGCGAGTATCTGCCACACCCCGTCTGTTAACACAAAGGTGTAAGAGCTGCGTGGGTTGAACGTAGCGCGGCAGTTGAAGGGTTTGCTGTGTTGGAAGAACTGTCTGCCTTGTGAGAAGCACTGTCCTCCTCTTGGCTTCTGGCTGCAGACCAGCTGGTTGACTTGTGCCAAACCTCCTTTCCAGGTCAGTTGGTAAAGATGCTGCTCTACACAGAAGTCACTCGCTACTTAGACTTCAAGGTGATCGAAGGGAGCTTCGTCTACAAGGGAGGAAAGATCTACAAAGTTCCTTCCACTGAGGCAGAAGCCTTGGCATCCAGTGAGTAGTCGCCCCTTGCTTTGTTTCCTCCTGAGGCTACCGTTTTCAAAGGCAAGGCAAGTCTCTGCCACCCACATCTCGGGATGTTCTGTGCTCATGTAGAAAAGGAAATCTTGACCCTCCTCACGTGGCGCTGTGTGTAGACACCATCTCAGTAACAAGCTGTGCTTAGCGTAGGATCCTTCTGCATCTCGTTTGACTTCAAACACCACTTGCAGTGTGAGTCTTGGGCTTCCTGAGCCTTGAGTTACTGTTTTCTTGGAGCTTTTAAACGGAGCCGGTCAAGCTGCCTGTTCTGTGGCTCATCTGGTGAGAATTTGACAGTATTTTACTTCCTCGAGAGGTTACGTTTGGGGCTTATGCTCCCAGCTCTGCCATAAATATTTAATGTCGGGTCCTTGTTGGATGGAATCGTGCGTGTGCATGAAAAATGTCGCGTGCGTCAGCAGGCAAATTGGAATGACTAGTTCTGTTACATGGCACCTAGCTTAAATCTTAATTGTTGTCTACTTAAATGTCAGTCTTCAGCTAAAACTACAGCATTCATAGTAGTGTAGTGAAATACATTAGGAGCCGGCGGAGGGAAGTCCGTTGGCTTCAGATGCAGGACGTATGTAGTAGCGTCTCTGAAAAGTCTCGTGATAAAGTGACTCCTGCGCATAAGGCTCTCGGTAAGTTGGAGCCTTCCTCATGGCAGCTATTCCTGTTTGCTGTGAAGTAACCGGTTGTGCCTTTAATTTTGGCTGCATTGTTGTCTCGTAAGGAGTCTCTTAAGAGATTCGTACTGGCAGAAGTAGGAGGTGCTGCCTCTGCCTTTGTATTCCAGCAAGTCCGGTCTTGATTCTCCAATTTGTAGAAAATTAAAATGCCTAAGTAGTGCCTTGTCCAATCTCATTTGAAGCTTTGACCCTCGCAGCCCTCGCTAGTTCCTTGGCGAGGCTGCAGGAGAGCCCAGCACCGCTTACTTTGATGGTAAGTCTGGTAGATGCTAAACACGGGTCTCTGCTTAGGGAAGCTCAGGTTGGGCTTTAGACCAGACCAAATGGAAACTGCTCTCCGAGCTCTCCCTCAGCTGGGAGTAGCGTGTGGAAGCCACATCTTGAAAAAAGTTGGCCATACCACCTCTTGAGGTCCAGTACGCCAGGACAGCTGCCGGCGCAGGCCGCCTTGGCGGATGTTTGTGTGTCTCCTGCTTGAGCAGAGCGCCTTGGTTAGCCCTCAAAGCCAAACTCCACCTTATCGAGTGATGTTTGAAGCGCTCGGCAGTTCTTACCCGCTTCCGATACTCTGTGGCAATGGAAAAGCCATTTAGTAGCTGTGTGAGTTCTTGACAAAGTACCTTGTTTTTAGGCTTAATGGGCTTGTTTGAGAAACGCCGGTTCAGGAAATTCCTAGTGTACGTTGCCAACTTTGATGAGAACGACCCCCGGACTTTCGAAGGTGTTGATCCCAAGAAGACCACCATGCGCGATGTGTATAAGAAGTTTGACCTGGGGCAAGATGTTATAGACTTCACGGGCCATGCCCTCGCGCTCTACAGGACTGATGAGTAAGTGTGGGTTCGCTTGCTCCCCCAAATTGACTGGGGTGTTGGGCGCTTACAGCACAGGCCTTGCAAATTGAGGGTAGGATGTCTTGGAAAGTGTTTCTGCCCCTGAGTGCTGCGTGAATCTTAAAATACTGGGTCCTGCTGGTGGAGTATTTGAAGTTTGTGGGTTCCTGGGGTTAACGAAGAATCTCCTTCCTGAATTAAACCCCCTTGTGACTTCCAAAAAAACTTCCGGGGAAATACTTGCCAGGAGCAGCTGGAGGGTGGGGAAGGAAACTTCATGGGAAGTAAATATTTTGCTCTCTGAGTGTATTCTGCTCTAAGCCTTGGTTTATGATGTTGCAAATCATCTAACTGCCCTCTCCAGCTATCTAGATCAACCATGCCAAGAAACAATCAACAGGATTAAGCTGTACAGTGAGTCGCTGGCTAGATACGGTAAAAGCCCGTACCTTTATCCCCTCTATGGCCTTGGAGAGCTGCCCCAGGGATTTGCAAGGTGAGAACTTGGTTTTGGGCTCTAGGGTTTTCTCAGCCCTGCTGTGGTACCTGGTGGGGGGGGATCTGATGCGGGGAGTCCATGCTCAGGCTTCCAGAACGTGACTCTGCATAAAAACACTGTGGTCATTAACGGTTTTCTCGCTGTCTTAATTGAGAAGCGATTCCTCCGTGTGAGATTGCTTCTTTCTGGGCTTGTTTGCTGCGATTCCTGTTAGCGGTGGTAGCTCTGGGTTTGCTCAGAGATACTGTTCGCAGCACGTTGTCTATCAAAGAAGTCAGATTTGTCCTACCTGGTGGAGCCTGCAGCTCTGTAGGACTGTTTGGGTTGCACCAAGCAGATTCTTTCTAGCTGGATGTCATTTCAGCTATAATTTGCTTCAAATACCAGCTGCTGCCTTGCAGAAAGAACAGCAGACAACATCTGCCACCTAGACGTTTAAGCAGCGTATTTTGAAGAGGTTTAAGTCTAATGCGTGGTTTGTCCAAGTGGAACAGAAACAAGGGGCTGGAAGGGCTGTTTAAAAAACCAAACGCGCACCCGTGGGACGGGCTGAAGTGGCTTTACTCTTGCAGGCTAAGCGCTATATACGGAGGGACCTACATGCTGAACAAGCCCATTGAAGAGATCGTGATAGAAAATGGCAAAGTGGTTGGTGTGAAGTCTGAAGGGGAGGTACGGTACCTTCCGATTCTTTCCTTACTCCCCACCCCTCATCTCGCCTCTTAAAATTGAGGCTGTTGGTCACCAAGCTGAATATATGCAGTAGAAAACTCCTTATCAAAGCGCCAGGACCAAAAGCGCTTGGCTGGTGCTGTGTTTCCTCGTGCCAGCTCGTGGCGAGGAGTACAGTAAAACAGTGCTGCTCCAGGAATTGAAGCCCTCATGGGGTGGCAAAGTTGTCTTCTGGAAAAAAAATCAGGCTGGCTACACCGGAACGGAGCTGCTCGCTTGTGTCTAACCTGGGTATGGAACCGACTCTGCCCTTGACATTAAGTATTTGCTGCTCAGACAGCTGGCACCCAGCCTTCCTGCAGCTTCTTCTCGACCTGGCAATATAAAACTAGTGAGAGCGATGCGAGCTACTTGGAAGCTATAAATGTGCTCCCAGCTGGAGCAGGAGCTTCGCAGGACAGTTTAGCGCTTGCTGTAGGGTAACGTGTCCCTTCTGGGTAGGGGATGACGTGTCCTGGCTAGCAGCGGAGGTGATAATCCGTGCTACAGACTGATGTGCCCAAATGCAGGCTGTCTGGAGGCTTCAAATGGGTCAAATATTGAATTATTACTGTAAAAATGAATTCTAAGGCAAACTGGTCAATTTTTAACTGTTTGGTTCAGCCTTGAGCGCAGCAAGTTATGGTCCTAGACTGGAAGGACTGGACTACTCTATGACTCTGTAGCGGTTAGAGCTTAACTGTGTACTGACCGTCAAGGAGATGTGATTGATGGCGCAGCTCCGCGTAGCCTTAAGAGCAACGTGCTGAGATTTGGATTGTCCACCTTGAAGCATGCTGCTGGCAGTGAAAGAAGAACCTGGTGCAGGTTCAGCCACCTCAAATGGCTCGTTTTTGTTTTTTTTTTTCCCAAAATTGCCTGGTTCCTCACCGCTGGTTGGCTGTGGTGGTCACTCGAGGTCCATCTGTCTCTGCAGGTTGCTCGCTGCAAACAGCTCATCTGCGACCCCAGCTACGTCTCGGACCGTGTAACGAAGGTCGGCCAAGTGATTCGGGTAATCTGTATCTTGAGCCACCCGATCAAGAATACAAATGATGCCAACTCGTGCCAGATCATCATTCCACAGAATCAGGTCAACCGAAAATCAGGTGCGTGGAGAGCAGGGACTGCCGGGGCGCGCGCGGGTTCTCTCCGTACTCGGGTTAAACGGCCTCGCACCAAACCGATGGCGCGGTGAGACGTAAATCAAATGGGGAAAGTTGCATTTACTGCCATTCCTACGGCAGGCTTCTTGTCCAGAAATCCTTTAGGCTGCAGCGAGGTTGTGCTTCAGTTTAGGGCAGCGGTGAGGGTGGTGGGAGAAGCCAGGGTGCTTGTGGCTGGAAAGTCGCGGAAGTGGGAAGTGCCCCAGCCTGGGAGAAGCGGGTGAGGAGCAGGAGAGCCCTCTGGGAGGGGATGAGGGCTGCGTGCGGGAGGGGAAACGCTTCCTTGCCCTCAAACAGAGGGGTGGGCTGGCTGCTGGGGACCCCGCTGGCTTTCAGGAGCCATCACGGCCACAGGGAACTGAATTTTGGAGGCCTCACAGAGCTGCTCCTGTCCAGGGCCCTCAGCCAGGAGGCTGCGGGCACGTAGCACTGCAGGGCAAAGACAGAACGCGTTCGAGCGCGGTCTTAAATGGGACAATGAGGTCGGAAGCGTGAGGGGAGCAGGAAGAGGCGTGCGAGTGTGTAAGCTAGAGGAGGCTTTTGGGACCAGCCCTGAGCCGGGCCGCTGGCTTGCCTGGCGCGCACTGACTTGCCGCTGTGATGTGCTTCTCCAGACATCTACGTCTGCATGATCTCCTCTGCGCACAACGTGGCAGCGCAGGGGAAGTACATCGCCATTGCCAGCACTACTGTGGAAACCGCGGACCCAGAGAAGGAAATCAAGCCGGCCTTGGACCTCTTGGAGCCCATTGAGCAGAAGTAAGCCCTCGACGAGCCCCGTCTTGTCCTCCTCACCTCGCTGCTCTCTGCTGCGAGTGCTCGGGCCTGAGGCAGAAAGACAGAGGGGGGCTGAGGGCCATTTGGCTGTACGGAGGCGCTGAAACTCCGAATTTCCTCCGCACCTTGACTGCTTACGTGCTGGGCAGGGCGATGCCCTTCAATTCAGCCGTTCTTGCGCCCGTACTGATGCTCTAAAACCATTCTGAAGCTTTTTTTTTTTTTCTTTCCTCCTTTCCAGGTTCGTTAGCATCAGTGACCTGTTCGCACCGACCGACTTGGGAACCGAAAGCCAGGTTAGTAAGCGCCGAGCTCGTGTTTGAGGGGGTGAGGAGAGGGGCTCGACGCTAAACCGCTGCTTTTCTTTCCAGATCTTCATTTCCCGCACCTATGATGCCACCACTCACTTTGAGACGACGTGCGATGACATCAAAGATATTTATAAGAGGATGATGGGATCAGAGTTTGACTTCGAAGAGATGAAACGCAAGAAAAATGATATCTATGGGGAGGAGGAGCAGCAGTAATGAGAATCTCTAATTAGGAGAAATTTAAATCGGCTAATATGAATATATAAGGAACTTAATGAACACTGTATGAAATTCAATATTGTAAGGCCTGCTTTTGTAATCCCATCTCTGAGAGATTGAAGAGTACTGCACTGGTAATGTTCCCCTTTTGGATATCATGTGTTAATTATTTCATTCTAGTAGGGCTGCTGTCCAGAATCTGGCAAATTACTGACCGATTTAACGACTAACCTCGTAAGCGAAAGGCAGACTGAACTTTTTTTTTTTTTCTTTTTTTTTTTGCAGACGTAGATGTTGGTGCAGATTTGAAATAACTCATTGACAGCTGTGTCTTACCTTGTCTTTTTAATCATTTGTAAACATCCTTCACAATTATGTGCTTCTGGTGAGCTAGTAGATGTGACGGTTGTCACTCAAACCTGATATCAAGGAAAATAGAAACTGAGCACTCCATTATTGTGGACAGCATCCCTAAAGTCTCTTCCCATCAATCTAACTCTGTGGCAAGTTGTATTATGGACAAAGCCCACATCTATTGTAGCAGCAAATGTTGGCTTAGTTCTGGGCACAGAACTTAACCTCCACTTAAGCTTCTAAAACTGTTTACATCGGTTGGGACACAGCTGTGCCTAAGGCTCCTTTGTGTTTTAATCTTAATAAAATTGAGAGAACAAATTACAGAGCAGGCAAGATGTGGAAGTATTTTTCTGTACCCTGGTGGCTTCTCGGATGGACCAAACAGCGCTGCGGTATCGATATGACAGAGCCTGTGCTTCTTGTGTCTCCTGAAGGCTCCAAATGATTTCTGTACTGCGAAGTAAAGCCAAATTCTGGAAACCAGTCCTGTGCTCTGGTCTGATTCACTTCAGTTGTACGAGCATCTCCTTTCCGAGATCCCTCGGATCTCTGCCTGCCAGGCTTGAAACGGGAGCGGTGCAGAAGGTTTCTTCCTAGAAAACAGGCTCAGAGTTCCTCCGTTGGGCTTCCCAGCTGCTCTCGGGGCTGCCTCCGGCAGGGGATGAGATGCAGCAGCACAAGGCTCGTCGCTGTGGGTAGGCGCAAGCGCGCTCGCTCCCAGCGGCCACCCCCTGGTGCCTACACCCAGAAACAGCACTTGCTTGAAGCAATAGTAAATAATTCTTGCTCTTATGACTCCTCTACGGCGCATTGATCTCTCTCTAAATAAGAAGTGAGCCCTATTCAGCCCCTGGCTCGGATCTCGCAGCCTGAATCAATCCTGCTGTCGGGCAGCAGGAGTAGAGCAAGGAGCGGGGCTCGTGTTTACGCACAGCGATGCTGAGTGCCAGGAAAAAAAAAAAAAAAGAGGTAAATGCCTCGGAGCAGCGTTGTCCTGCCCTCAGCTGCTGCCTGCAGCCAGGCAGGGCGGCTGGTGGAGGTTCCTCCTGCCCCTCAGCCGTAGCTGTTGCCTTCGTGCCACTGCTGAAGAGGAACTGGATCTTTGCCGGCATCTCGTTCGCAAAGCGCTGCTGTGCTAAACCTGGCCGTGGCTGCCCCTTTCCTTCCTCCCTCCTGGGCTTGAGGGGCTTTTTGGCACTTCCTCTCCCCGGAGTGCCGGTTCCAGGAACCACCTTTCCTGTGCTGCTGGAGTTGGGTGCGTGGTGCTGCCTGGTGAACTTCTCCCTCGCCCTGTGCTTCCTCTCTTGAGCTGCTTCAGTGCTCACTGCCACCAAATGAGCTCCTTCCCCTAAATGCTTTGGTTCCCCCTCTCTGCTGTAACCTGGTTATTCCTCCGCTTCTCAGTCTGCCTCCCCCCCCACGCGTAGGAGAGGCTGGGTGCTGTGCAGGAGACCCTCTCCCCAGAGGTTTTATTAAACACTATACAAAGTCATCCTGTATATAACATCTTGCATCCTTTTATTAAAAAAAAAAAAAAAAAAAAAGGACAACAGTGTCCTCCACATCCATAGGTATGGGATCTTAGAAACATCCTTAACGCGACATTTTCTTCCCAGCATATGTTTGAGCTACCATAAATAAGAGCTGTTTGTTCCTGTACCCTGTTGTCTGGCTATTGACAAGATTTCCACGTGCTGGAATGTGCTCGAGTCCCAGCAGTGAAATGGTACCAAGAGGCAACGGGGAGTGAATTGAAATGTAGTGTTGGAGCGGGCGGCCGCAGGCTCGCCAACACGCGGGCGATGGCTGCTGACGCCCATTTAAAATGTACATCCACCCCTGCAGCGAACGCATGCATCTTGTGTACAGTATGTATAGCTACGGCCATGTGGAAAATGCATTTATTATTGTGGACTTGTTCCTAACGTTCAAGTAAACGGCTGGTTTTTTGTTTTTAGTTTCCTATTTTTTTCCAATGCACTAATCACCTGAAAACACTCCAATAACTTAAAACTGCGTCATGTTAAAGTAACCTCTGTCCTATATGCAACTCGGCGGCGGGGACTAAATCCCTGCGAGGATTTGCATTAACCATTTTTAAATAATTTCTATATACAGAACTAGAGCCAACCTTCCCCTGCCACCTCTCCACGCGCTGCTCCCACCGGGTGTTGGGGCTGTCCCGCGGAGGACCAGGATGCCCCAACCGGCGCTGCGGGGCCGGGGAAGGAGCCGTGTCGCGGCTTCGCTTCGTCACCTGCAACACAGAGACGCGGCACGGGTTATTGCGCCGCTCTCCTCCTCGCTCCGGCAGCGCCGACGTCTCGCAGAGCCGCCCCAAGAGAAGCGCTGGCACGTTTTCCTGTTGTCAGCGGGTACAAGCACGGCTCTGCCATCCTGCAGGCAATTTAGGAGCTGCTCCCAGCGTTTTTGGGGGAGAAAAGAGTTGATCCCAAGCTCCCCCCCTTACCAGTAGCTTCTTCTAAACGGAGCAGCTGCTTTCTCCATCGTCCCAAGGAAGGTTTTGACATCAGCCACGAGGATTCCTTTGCTTTCAAGGGCCTCCCTGCTGACACTGGGCTTTTCTGCAAAGGAAGGAGTGGCACCGTAATTCAAACGAGCGGAGGAAGTTGTTCTGAAATCCACAGAAAATATCCCCAAACCCCACTGCAGTTAGTTTTGCAAATGCGAGCAGATTTACAGCGCCGCTTTGCAAACAGCCTCAGCCCAGCAAGGCCAGAATTAGAGCGTGATGTAAAAACCATCCACAGGCTCAAAAAAAATTTCCAGAATTTAGCAGATCTCCCCCGGTCAAAAAAACCCCAACCAACCAAAAAAAAAACAACCCAAAACCCACCCTGCTCTTTTTGCCTTTTACTGCACCGACTCACAACGAATCAGCAGACACCTTACCTGTGATTCTAGCGGAACCGGGAGCAAAAGGGATGGTTCTGGTCCCTCCTCCACAGCCTCCCAGGCCAATTTAAGCCCGTGTTTGTGGGGGCTGAGGGCACCAGCACAGGGCAGCACCCAGAGCCCGTCCTTACCTGTGAGATACACAGCGAACCTGGCGCCGACGTGCTGAACCTGCAGGTTCAACAAGCACTTGACGTACTCGGCTTTGGGGGATGACCCGAAGTCGCAGGCGTGGTAGTGCAGCACCTCGACGAGATCGGTGCCTTGACACAATTTGAGGATCAAGTGCTTCTTGTGGGCGCTGGCGTCCACCCTGCCAGGAGAGGAGCAAGGTGAAGCGGCGAAGGATTTCACCCCTGTGTCCCCTCCCGAGGAATGAGCAGGTATGATGGGACCCAGTGCACCCTGGGGTGCACCCTGGGGTGCGTTAAGAAGAGCGTGGCCAGCAGGTCCAGGGAGGTTCTCCTCCCCCTCTGCTCTGCCCTGCTGAGGCCACATCTGCAGTTCTGTGGCCAGTTCTGGGCTCCCCAGTTCAAGACAGACAGGGAACTACTGGGGAGAGGCCAGCCGAGGGCTGCGAGGATGACGAGGGGACTGGANCTGGGATTCTGTGAATCTGTGACCTGCCTTTCCCCCATGTGTGTTTCCTCCAGCCTCATGGCTGCTTTTCCGCTTGCTACCTTGCACTAAATGGAGCCAGCAGGAGCGTCACTGCATGCAGCCGGAAAACAAAATGACCCCTTGCTCAAGGCAGCGCCAACAGACTGCGGCTCATTATCCCACCACAAAGGAGTCAAGTGATGCCATGTGAGCGCCATTGATGGAGCACAAAGTAAACGCTCCCCAGCGTCATCCGCTCCACAAGGTTCAGTCCTCATCTCGCAGACTGCAATGAAATACCCAGCCCTGAGCTTCTGCGACACCTCACCGCTCACGGACTGACAAACCAGGTCTTCAGAATGATTACTTCGTGCTAGCACTGTAAAGGCTGAGTGTGGAGAGGATTTGAGACTTCTCCCCATTTGTTGGAGGGTTTTCTGCTCAGACAGAACAGACCGGTTTCCTCTTTGTTGGCAGGTTGTTACTAGAAAGCTGTTCTGGCAGTGACAAAGGCAGCCTGCCCAATAAAAACATTCCCCTCTGACTTTAAACACAATAAAAGCAGGACATTTCAATAGACAGTATTTGCTGTCTTCCCTTTTTCATACTGCATCATTTAAATACACATTGTTGCAACTAATTTAAGATACGTAGCAAATACCGACAGGAGAAGTTCTGCTTTTCCCAGCAGAGTTTGATTTTACGCACTCCCCACGACACCCTGGTTCCTCTCCACATTACAAACTCAGAGCTCCTCGTCACTCCCCCAAATCTCACGCGTTGGTGAGACAGAAAAAGAAACAGCGAAGAGAGCGTGCAGCTCCTCAAAGGAAATCTGTGCCTCTCCTCCAGCCCCTTTGCAGGCTGCAACGCTCACAGAGGGCATCTCTGCCAAAAAGAGGGGGGGAAACGGCCTTATGGAGATACAGCGGGGTGCACGAAGCAGCTGCCAGAGCTCTGCCTCATCCGGGATCACGTGCAAGACGCAACGTTTCAGGCCATCTGATCCTCTCCAGGTCCCACGTCCTGCTGCTCCATCTCGTATAGGCATTAAAAAAAATAAAAATCTATCGCACTTTACTTGCTAGCGCGCGAATGCTGACCTCCGGCAATTCCAGACTTGAGGCACACGGTCTCTCACTGATAAGAAAAGTTCTTATTTAAACAAAAATCTTCAAATTCAGCTTGTAATAGGTCAAAACCCAACCAGAGGCCCCAAACCGGCCCTGTGTCCCTGCACTGAATGAGACACTGCACTCCACCACGGTGGGATCGTCCTTGCTGCGGTGATGAGGCCAGCAGGGACGAGGGAGCTGCCACCGCGGAGCCGTTACCTGGCGTCTTCTCTGAGCTTCTTGCTCTCCTTGTAGTGAAGGAGCCACTTCCACCTCCCGCTTCTGTTCAGCTTCTCCAGCACCTTCACCACCTCCTTCAGTTGGGCTGGGGAGAGAGCAAGAGCCAGAGGGTAACCAAGGGTGGAAAGGGTCCCTGGGCGTCTCTGGCCCAACCCCTGCTCAAAGTTGGGCCACCTGAGGTTGCTCAGGGCTTTGTCTACGTGAGGTTGGAATATCTCCAAGGATGAAGATTCACAGCCTGTCTTGGTGTTTGGACACGTCTGCTGTGCAATTTTTTCCCCTCTTAATATCTAATAGGATAAGAGCAACTTGTCCCCGTCACCTCTTGTCCCATCACCGTGCATTTCCAGGAGGAGCGTGGCTCCGTCTTCTCTGCCCCTTCCTACGAGGGAGCCGAAGACAGCAGCAAGGTCTCCCCTCTGCCCTCCCTTCTCCAGGCTCAACGGCCTTGTACAACCCCTGCTCCAGCCCCTGGCCACCCTGGTCTCTGTACTTAGACGCTTTGAGGAGCCCTGACCTGGACCCACAATCCAGATGGGGTCTGAGGTGTCAGACAGAGGGAAAGAATTGTCCTCACTGAAGCAGGAGCCAGAGGAAGCCAAGGGCAAGTTTTTGGAAGGTGTCGGCAAACCAGAGGACAAGGCTGGGAGCCGACACTGCGCGTCTGCATCCAAGCGAGAGGCCGCAGCGAGACTCACCCAGCGTTACCGTTTCCAACACCTCATCGTCCGACACCACGAAGCCACCGGTATGAAACAGCTCCTGGTACGTGCGACCCGTTATATCTTCGGGGCTGTCCAGTCCGGCGAACACCACGTTCGGACAGAGCTTTAGCTTCAGCAAGCACGGGACCTGCTCAAGGTAGAGATGCTTGAAACGCAGCTGCATTTCAACAGCGTTTGCGCTTCTCTGCAACTCACACCCGCTCCTGGGAGACCCAGGGGGCCCACCCCATCCTCGGTCTGCGTCACCCCAACACTCGCGTCTCCATAGCCCAACGCCAAAGCCGTGGACAGCAATACAGGGAGTCTGAGGAGTGTCAGTCTGCTGCGATATTCACTGGAGCCCACGAGCCAAAGCCTGGCTGAACTGCTCCGTTACAGAAAATAAGCCTGGCCTGATTACTTTGAGCTGGGCTACGCCAAGTGATGTTATTCAGCGATCACAAACGGAGACAGAGGAAAAGCAGAACTGACAGGCTGCATGTTTTTTGAGATTTTTGTTTTTAACAGCTCTACGAAGCACTGTGGAGAGAACAGTGCATCTGCAGAGACTGACAAATCTACAGCTATATATAGTGTAAAATTTAAAATCTTTAAAGTGGATCCTGATATTCAAAAATGGTGCTGCTAGAAAAAGAGGATGGACTCGGGCCTTACGTTGTGGATGTGAGAGAAAATGTCCTCATTCCTGATGACGACAAGCAGCCTCTCAGCGTCCGAGTGCTTTGCTTCGCAGAAACTCAGAGGTTCGATCTCCACACGGCCGTCTTTCTTCAGCAAGGTCTGAAACAGAAATCGTGTGAGAAGGTTTGTACGGAGAATATCTTCACAGCAGCGGTGCCACGCTCCCAGCACACACGTTCCTGTGGACAAGGAGAGAGGAACGAGACGGTGACCCCAACCAGGCACCCTGACGTCAAGGGCAGCCTACAGTGTCCGTCTGTCAAAGTCACTGCACGTCCAGGTTTAGAAAACCCCCTCGAGCATCTCACCGTACCATGAATCAGGCCTCCTTGCTATTTCAGAGCAGCAAATCCTTCCACGCAATCACCCTCCCCGAGTTTCCAACCCTTTAAAGAGAGCTCAAGCAAAAGCCACCTTGGGGGGGTCGAGTTTGGGCTGCTCCTGCATCAACTCTGATCTGTTTTGGCCCAGGGAATGTTCAAGTGGTAGGACAAGGGGAAATGGCCTCAAGTTGTCCTGGGGAGGTTTAGGTTGGATATCAGGAAAAATTTCTTCACCAAAAGGGTTGTCAAGCATTGGAACAGGCTGCCCAGGGAAGTGGTTGAGACACCATCCCTTGAGGTATTTAAAAGATGTGTAGATGTGGCGCTTAGGGACATGGTTTAGTGGTGGACTTGGCAGTGTGAGGTTGGACTCGATGATCTTAAAGGTCTTTTCCAACCTAAACCCTACTGTGATCCTCATTTCTGGTGGTGGGAACCGAGATGAAATGGCAGAGGTGGCTCTTGGCTCAAGGGAACCAAATGCCATCCGTGCTGCGTTGAGCAAGCTTGCCCTGCGCCTGCTCCTGCTGCCCTCAGCTGTCACCCCAGGGCCACCCGTCCCCATCCACGCCGGCAGGACCAGCGTTACCTTCACTCTTGCAAAGAAAGGGTCCTCGCCTGTCACCACCAGGTAGAACATGCCGGCGCGGCCACAGGCCTCCTCGGCCACGCTGTGCAGGCAGAAACGCAGCGTGCTGCACAGGTCCGCAATCATCTCCTCAAAGCCGGCCATCTTCCCGGGGAGGGACGCGCACGTCCACTCGCTCACGGCCTCCCCGTGCGCCGGGTCTGGCCCTCCGCCCTTGCTCTCCGCATCAGCTCGGCTCAGCATCATCCTGTTCAACTCGGAATACTCGTCAAGGATGACGGCGATGTCCCCCTGCGAGTCCTTTAGCTTATCGTTGTATTTGAGCTTGCTGAGGTGGAAGGGAGCCGCGAAGCGCTGGCTCGGGGTTTGGGATCTGGCCCTGCTCCTCTTGTCACAAAGGGTGTGCTGCCATGGGGTACACGGGTCCCCGTGCCACCTGCTTTGCTGGTGCCAGCCGAGCCCGCTCGGCCACGTGTTGGAGGGCAGGATTGTCACCTGCAAAGGGCTCCTGCTCTGCAGCGAGAGTGGGACGGGAGCTTCTTGCACAGGCAACGTCTCAGACGTCGCCTGGGGAGAAAAGTCTTTTGGAAAGATGCTTTTGGAGGTAGAAATGGGTGGTTTCCTGCTCCTTAGGATTTGTTTTAGCTTATAATGGAAACGGAGACACTCCATGTCCAAAGTGTGCTGGGTGATTTCCTCAAAACCCCTCCAAGTCCTCCTCAGTGACCGTAACAAGTGAGACTGCTGTGCACAGTGGCTGCGCCTCTTCAAAGGCTGCAAATTTCCCATTCTCTCCTGACACCCTTTGGTGACCACGATATTCCGGTAGTCCTTGGCGATCCCCTGGCTGTCCCTAATATTGACGTACTGTGGAACGTGCCCGCTGCTGGTTTCCCCCAGGCCGATCGGCCAGCTGAGCTCAGCCTGCGAGCGGCCCCCCTCCACATCCAGCGAGCCCCGGTCCTCGCTGCACCCCTCCGTGTGCGCCGAGCTGGTGGAAGAGGAGTCGCAGTTAGTCCTTGTGCCTGCAGCAACCACGGATCTCGCGCTACGGGAACCGCTGGCTGTGAGCAGGGACTGTGACGTCCCCTCAGAATACTCCTGGTCGGAGTCGCTAGAGAAGGACTCAGACAGATCTGCAAAGGTCAAGCCCATGTGTCTGTCTCTGCTGGGGAGCTGCTTTGCCCTCGGAAGCACGTCCAAAATATCCTCAGGGTCACTAAGCTCCAGGCTCTCTCCAGAGATTCCCCTGCGTGCACGTACCGGCAGCATCGGGAAGGAGAGAGCGGGGATTTCTCCCTCTCCCACCTCCATGCTGGCACGGTGTAGATGAGCAAAAGCGTCGGATCCCTCACCCTGGTTGCACGCAGACTGGAGCCCGCACAGTGGCATGAGCAACTCCCCTGCTGAAAAAGATACAGGATTGCCAAGAGGGATGCTGCTTCCTCCTTCCAAATCCTTGGGCAGGATAGGTTCCTTCTCATGGCTCCCTACTGCATCCACTGCTTGGTCCCCAGGGCTGGCACACCTGGGGCAGGTGCCCACGCAGCAGGACCACGGGACAGCGTCTGGAGCCAGACTCGTGCCAGGAGAGAGCGTCTTGGAGTGCACACCAAGGACCGAGTCCGGCTCAGCGCTGTGCAGACCTGCCTTGCGACCATGTGGAGGAGAAGGAGGCGTCGATCCCGGGTCACCCAGCACAAGCGCATCCACGGGGGAGCTCTCTGCGTAGCACAGACCCGTGTCTTTTTTCACCTCTTCTGCACATCTGGGCTTTAAGGAGCCGCCTGGGCTCTCAGTAGCCACACTCACCTCTGCGGCACCCGCTTGCTCGCAGGACTTCCCATCTTGGCACAGGACTGGGTCCCGCTCGCTTCGCTCTAACAAACGGTGGGGGGGGTCTGTGTCTCCGCCACAGGGGAGAGGGTTCTGCTGGGGGGGAGAAGCAGGAGCTGAGCCTCTGTGGGTAGGTGGGAACAGGCTGTTTGAGGAGCTCTGCTGCTGCCTGGGGTGCTCCTTCGAGGCAGACACCCCGTCTCTCACCGAGGAGGAGGGCTCTGATTCCAGCAGGTCATGACGAGAGGTCTCTGGCTCCTGTGGTGGGTTAGTCACCGTCCCTGTGTTCGTTTCATCGCTCTTGGGGGACTTCTCTGCACCGAGGCACACATTATCACTCTCCCCAGCTTCAGAGTCACCTGCTGAGGCCGTACAGACGAAGGCAAAGCCTTGGCTATCACCCGCTCCCAAGGATTCATCCAGCACATCCATCTGGTTGGCAGAAGGGCTGCTACACTGTTCATCCACCAAAAGTTTGTTCCCTTCTTGATTTGATTCACCAGTGCTCAGCAAAGTGAGGTCAGCATAAACGTTGCCTCCACACCTTTGGGCAAGGCAGCTGCTCCCTCCCAGGTCGCTCTGTGATGGAGATTGGATGCTTGCCATGGCCTCCTGGTCCTCTGGAGCACCCCCAGGATCTGTTGCTCCATCAAGAGATGTCAGGCAGACAGAGCTGGAGTCAGGGGACAAGGTTAGTGACAGTCCCTGGCTGCACGGTGACTCCAGGCCAGCTCTGCCAGCAGCTTTGCTCCCAGCAGGCGCCCACGTTTCTGCAGAGGGCGCACGATCCTTGTCTTTCCTCTCCAAGCTGTCCCCAAGCGTCTCTCCGGCGTCTCCCACGTTGCTTGCAACGCTGTCTGGCTGTGCCCTGCGGACAAGGCTTGGATCAGACGGTAACGGCAGCATCAACCCGCTGTCACGGGGCGACCCCACATCAGCCAGACTGTCTGTGTGTGCCGAACCAACACCATTTGTCTCTGCATCTGGGGGAGGCAGAGCCTCCCAGAGCTCTTGCAGCATGTCCAGGCTCGGTACCGTCTCACCAGGAAGCCCTGGAGGGCCAGTCCCAGTCCCAGTCCCAGTCCCAGTCCCAGGCATTGATCTGCCTGGGCAGGGGGATGCTACAGCAGCGGGGCTGGGCACAGGGCCCTCTCCAGGAATGCCAAAGTCCTTTGGACATGCTGAATTCACTGGCTTCTGCTCGCTGTGTTCATGCTCCATGCTGGCATCACCGTTTTCAGAAAATGCTAAATTAACTGTGCTTTCATATTCAGAATCCTCCTTCTCTTTTTTTGCCTCCTTCACCTCTTCCTCCTCTTTTTCTGAACATCTGTAGGGGTCTTGTGATTGCCTCCCTTCCCCACTGGCTCCCTCAGGCTTTGCGCTTTTGGGACTCACTTCTAAGAGCATCGAATCACAGGCACGTTGCAACCTGTCTCTGGTGACCCAGCTGTTGTCCTCAAGCTCCGTACAGTGCTCAGCGTCTCCCATGCTCTCCCTGTCCTTGGGAGGGCCGGGGCCGCTCCCTGACCCTGCTGCCCACCCGCTCTCTTGCTCTCCACGTCCATGGAGCCCACCCGGTGCATCACTCCAGGGAGCTGTGCTGGAATTCAGGGCTTGGCTGAATAGGTTCTCCCTGCTCAGCGCGGCTGGGGGTTTGCCGGCATCGCCGAGCTCAGCGGAATGGCGGGGGGCGATTGTAGGGTCTGGCAGTCCCTCCTTGGGTGGCTCCTCCTGAAACAACACAGTTCAGAGGTTAAATTTCAAAGGAGGCAAACGCAGGAGCTGAGACATTCGTGCGGGAGAACATGGATATTTTAAATGCTCAAATTTTGTGAGTACAACCATCCCAAGAGCAACTGGGGAGATTAGTTTGAGCTTGTCTCTAAAATAAGTCCACATTTCCTCCCAAAACACTTCTGCCTGCTTCACACCACTAAACCCAGGTGGTAAAAACCACTGGGATATTTTTTACTGCGTGCAAAACAGCTGCAGCCCTATGGCAGCTGCCCGTTCGTTCAGAGATAAGAATTCAGGTTTGAAAAATGTCGGCAGACATCCATGTTTTATATTTACCCAAGTATCTCCACTCTTGACCATCTGCGTACTGTAGAAATTGTAAAAAAACCCAAACCTTTAAAAAACCCTACCCCAGAATGGAATATTAACTAACTTCACCAGATGGGCGAAGGAAATTTTGCAAAGCACTGCACTGCCATCTCTAGGAGGGAAACCTCTGAGCCAGCAAACCTCAGCTCTCCCAAACCAGCAGAGGAAAGGCTGTGCCGTGTCCCCTGACACGTCTGCGCTGCTGTGATCACGGGCAGGAAAATGCAGTTGCCCAAAGAAGACAGGCAAGGTTTTGAGTTCTTGTCTGGGCAGTTTGCGGTTCCTCTCCTCCCTCAGTTAAGCGCAGGACTGAGACCTTGCCCGAGCTCACACAGCTTGCAGATGAAACCACGAAGAGGCCAAGCTCAACACTTTCATTGCTCTAGTTCTTTGGGATTCGTCCCCCTCGGAAAGCATCCATGTTGAGGCCCTGCTCCCTTGGACAGCGATAGATACGGCTCGTGCCACAGCCCAGGGATGACAGCTCAGTCCAAGAGAACATCCAAACCCGGATTGAGGCCTGAAAGCTTCTTTTTTATGGTGACTCTGCAGATGTCTGCGTGGCAGTCACTTGGGGCAGCTAAATGCTGGGGGACATTTCCCTGTGCTGCTTTGGGGACCCCCACTACCTGGCTCTAAGAGAGCCCACAAGCATGTCTGCTCCACTCGTCTCAGAAGACCCTACTCCTATAAGTGCAAAATGCATCGTGTCCCCTGTATTGCCTAAACCCCACGCTCTTACCGCAGGGATGGTCGAGACATCACGCGCACGCTCCTCAGGAACGACTGCCGGCTGCCTGTCCTTCACAGCCAGGCTTTCATCAGCACGTTCAGCGAGGGAAAGGCTCTCGGGACAGCTTGTGGAGGAAGGCTCCTCCTCCTCCTCACAGCGCAGCTCCCCTGAAGAAGACGATACCGTACTATCAACAACACCGGGAGTGCCATCAGCATCAGTCTGAGAGTCGGCAGGGTTCTCCTCTGGGCGGAAAGGTCCCCGGCAATGTGTGCTGCCATCCAGAGAGCTGCTGGGAGTCTGGTCAGGATCCGAGCGAGAGTCTGCAGGGCATGTCTCCAACCCAAAAAAGTCCTCACCGTCATCACTCAGCTCAAGAAAGTCCCCGGTGCTGTTTATTGAGACGTACTTCTCAGGGTTGCTATGCTCCACCACCTTCCTCGTGCTGCTCAGGAGTTTGCTGGGTTTGCTGTAGAAGAGAGCCACCCACATATGAAGTATAGGCTTCATCTCTTCCACGTCGTCGGGCAGATCAGGGTCCCAGGGCCTGGAAGGAAAAGCAAACACAGTCTGAAACGTCTTCATCCTCCCTCTGGTTGAGTAGCACAAGGTAACTGGGTTCTCCCACAGGGCTAAGGCCCAATGCAGGGGAGCTGCAAATGCCCAGCCGCTCTCTCAGATCGCTTGATGCAGACTCCAGCTTGTTGAAAAAACCAGAGAAACTCAGAGCTGCAAAGGAGGACTTGTGTTTATGGCTTTGGGTACCAATTCTAGCTGCACAGCCATGGGAATCATGGAATGGTTTGGGTTGGAAGGGATCTTTTGAGGTCATCTAATCCAAAACCCCCCTGCCATGGGCAGGGACACCCTCCACTAGCCCAGGTTGCCCAAAGCCCCATCCAGCCTGGCCTGGAACACTGCCAGGGAGCCAGGGGCAGCCACAGCTTCTCTGGGCACCCTGGGCCAGGGCCTCAGCACCCTCATCGTAAAACACTTCTTCCTTATGTCCAATCTAAACCTGCCCTCTTTCAGTTTAAAACTGTTGCCCCAGTCCTGTCGCTACAGGTGCTGGTAGAAGTCTTTCTCTGTCTTTCCTATAAGCCCCCTGTATATATCAAAAGGTCACAATTAGGTCTCCCTGGAGCCTTCTCTTCTCTGGGCTGAACAAGCCCAACTCTCTCAGCCCGTCTCCATATCAGAGGTGCTCCAGCCCTCGCATCATCTCCGTGGCCTCCTCTGGACTTGCTCCAACAGCTCCATGTCCTTCTTGTGCTGGGGACCCCAGAGCTGGACGCAGCACTGCAGGGGGGTCTCACCAGAGCGGAGTAGAGGGGCAGAATCCCCTCCCTCGACCTGCTGGTCACGCTGCTGGGGATGCAGCCCAGGACATGGTTGGCTTTCTGGGCTGCAAGTGGACACTGGGAGGTCATATCCAACTGTCACCCACCAGTATCCCCAAGCCCTTCTCTGCAGGGAAGACACACCAGCTTTAAAACAGCAAAACTGGGCATCTGAGCATGGGGAAAAAGGCAATTATCATGCAAAGCAAAGCAAAAATAGCAAAGAACATCCCTTCCAAAAGCGCTCCAGACATCCAGCAAGAGACATCCCCTGCAGATGGCCTTCCAGACTGACTTACCCGTGCAGGGCGCGGATGACTGTTTTCTCCAGGGCATCGTTGGTGTACCTGCTGTCCAAATTGAAGAGATACTCCGCTTCCCAATGGCACGTCACCTTCACGGACTCGCCGCAGATGTTCACTGTGTGGGACTTGGTGAAATCATCCTTCAGCCTGGGGGAGAGCAGGCTGCTCCTGCGCCTCGTCACAGCCTCGAAGGGCCGCTGGTGGTGGGTGCTGTACTGCTGGTGACGGAAAGGCAGGACTTTCCCAACCAGGGGTCCTGCTCGGGCGTTCCTGGTCCCGTTTCTGGAGGGTGCTGGTCCAGGGTAGGGGGCACCTCTGGGATACATGTGTTTCTTTGAGTGCTCAGGCATCTGCGAGGCATATGAGTGCTCAGCGGAAATAAAGGAGTGCTTGTTCACCTCGGCAGCTTCTTGTCTCTCTCGCAGAGGCAATGCATGGGGTTTTGCAGGGCTGGGGCTCACACTGTTGTTCTTGCTGAAAATCCCGGGGCTTTTCTCCCTGGGAATAGAAGCCAAGTCATTTAAGTCTATTTTTTCAGCAGGAGGAAGCTTCTGGTTCGGCGACGCTTTGCTAGGAGAGGTGGCTCCCTTTGCAAGCTTGTCTATCCTGTGGTATTCGTGGTCAGAAGCAACACGTAAGGATTTATGCTTGTGATAATTCTGCTGCTCCTTTGCAGAGTCGCTGGAGGGGCTGCAGGACACAGCGACCATCCCGCTGTCCCTGGGTATAAACGAAGGAATACAAGATCCCAGAGCCAGATCAGCCAGCAAGTTCAAGGCGTGGGACTCGTAGTCATTCCTCTTCAGATCTAAACCGAGATCAGCAACCCCGCCTGGGTACGTCTCACTCATTTGGCTGTCCGCTCCGTGGCATTGGGAAGAAACTTCGCTCGGGAGGACAGAGAATGGCTCCTTCCACTCTGCGTGAGAACAACAAAGTCAGAGAATAAACGAAGGCCACGGAGCTCTGCCTCGAGAAGGGGTTCAAAGCAGGCTTTCGGTTTGGCAGGAAAAAAAGTGTCTCTTCAACATGGAATCTGTACACTTAAAAAAACCCCACCTCTGTTATCATGCTACAAAACCACCTCCATGGCTGCTACAAAAGGATCCAGAGGTGGGATCCAAGCACCTTCAGGAAGGGTGTTTATTCTCAGAAATAAAAGGCACGGGATCCAGAGCGAACAAAATTTCTCTTGGCCTCCATGCACAGGGTAGTTTGTCCACTTAAATACAACCTGAGATATTTTTGTGCGTTTTCTTAATCTTTTTTTTCTTTAGATTTTCTTCTACTTTGAGTATTTGCAATTTTCTCAGGCAAACCCCGTCCTATGCTTTCAATAATCCAGTTACCAAAAAATCCAACTCTAAAGCACAGAGAAAACCCACCCTGCCCTCACGCTTCCCACTGCACACCCTCTCAAGAGCATAACCTGCCCCTGAGCTGTACTTCAGAGCACACGCAGAAACCTGGGGCCTCCCAAAGGCAGGCAGAGCCCAGCAAATTAGGTGTTCATTTAGTCTGTGGCATTAAAAACGCCCCTCACCATGGCTCGAGGCCCATGTTCGTAAAAACAGTATGAAGTCATTAAATGAGGTTAATGCCTTCTACTGAAAACCAGCACAAAAATCTCTCTTCAAGTAAAACCTTATTAAATTACACCTGTGCTAAAGTCCTACGTGTTACATTTAATTTCCTTGGGAATGGCATAGTAAGGCATATAAATTGAGTATTTCTTACTTCTAAACACTCTTATTTTGCATTTTTGGCAGATCTTGGCATTCAGCAGGACCCATCTGACACCCTGCCCGTGTGACAGCACCGGCCAGATCGGCTCCAGGAACCCCCACGTGACAGGGGTGATGAGGGGCGGCATTTGATACACACACGCGGATGAAAAGTGCCACGTTTCAGGAACACGTGGCAATAAAAGACCAAGAAGAACGGATAAACTGAGCCGAGGTGGCTAAAGCAGTCTCCAAAGCCTCCACCTCCCCTAGGAGGAGGAAAAAGAAAGACCAGAGACAGATCCCAAAAAGGACATCAAAGCACGAGCGTGAGAAAATACAGGTTAACAGAAAATGACTCTTCTGTTCCATCATTTATTTTGGCAGCGTAATACTTGTTCTCAGTTTAGCAGCAGACTCTCAGCCAGCACCTGCAGACGCTACACTCGGGGCTGTCCATGCTGCCTCTTAAACCCGCTGCAGTCTGTCTGCAAAAGCTGCGACAATTTTAAAACGATCGGATTTACATCTAACAGACTAAATATCTAGGCAGACGCTGGCTACGAGGAGAGGTTATAACGCTCTGTCCATGAGCTGCCTCAACCCAGTTTCAGAGCTCAGCAGTTAAAAATCAGGCTTTTTAAACTATCCCAGCAGTTTGCCAAGGATGCAAACTGAGGGTTTAGGAGAGGACTCAGAAGAAACCCTGTGCGATTTGGACATCCTGTAACGGCGATTTTCACAATCACCTTTGTATTTCACGCTATGAGTGTGTAACTGGGAGCCTGCAGGCTGAACTGGGAGCCTGCAGGCTGTGGGGCAGCAGTACCCAGATCCCAACCCAGATCCTCAGCCCTAAATGTCGTGAGGCCCTTTGGCTGCTGCCGAACGTGCTGTACTACCATCTGGTTGTGACCCAACCTGCTGTTTGATGGCTCGGCTTTCAAAGGAAAGATTTCCACAGGGAACAGCGCTCTTACCACTTTCTGCTTGCTTTTTGGCTTGAGGTTTTGATGGGCTGTTAGCCACACTTTTTAGCATTTTCACTGGTTTCGTGACGGTCTCAGCAACAGGAACCTTTTCCATGTCTGTGTTCTTCAGTGTCTTTGGTCTCTTTGTTTCCAAGCCAGGATCATCGGGAGCTGTTTCCTTCTGAACGGGTTCAGACTGTGGTTTATGTACAAATTCTGCAGACAGGACCTCCGCACCTGGGACAAGGAAAAGGGAGGGCATTTCTTTTGGTTTGAGACATATTCAGATTAAAAAGGAGTAATTGCAAAATATCAGGTTAAGGGAAGTGGAAGGACTGCTCTAGAAGCAATTAGCAGCAGCAGAGTAGTCTTCAATGACTTGATTTATGCATCTAATCTTACAAATGAGTTTGTTACTGATGTGAGTGATCAGTAAGCAGTTATTAAATATTAAGCATCACTTCTTAAGCTCATTAAAAGCCTGCCTTCCTGACCTAGAATAGCTGTTCTTCAGGGATAAGTCACTCCAGTGCCTGCCTGGCACACTTGCACCCTGAGGGTACTTATTTACCTCTCCAAGAAGCGCACAAGAACCTCTCCCAGATCCATCAGGAATGCCACCCAGGCCCGAGGTAACGTGCCCCAGAACAGAGCTCGATGGACTGTGAATCAGAGCTGACTTCAGCCCGTGGGGGCAGACGCCGTGCCACCCTCCTGTGCTGCACGACAGCCCACTTCCACAGTCGCTGCCGCTACCTGTGAGGTACGTAAACGCCAGGGGAGGTTGCCAAGTACGGCACTCCCTTTGCAGGCAGGTGGATCCTTCGGATGTTTTCAGCCATGTTTCGTCACCAAGGCTGGGATCCATCTCAACCCACTTTGAGTATCTCTACAAATTAGGTGGAAGCTCAGGCTGGCTCAAAAGGACAGGCTTAGCCTATCCTTGGCAGTGAGAGCCTTTGGAGGACAATTTATGCCATGGAGACACCTCGCGTGAGCAGCTCAGGCCAGCTACCAACTCTCAGCAGAGTAAGTTGGGTGGGATCAATCTCGTGCTTCTAGTTTCTTCAAGAAAAGTTGGCACTCGGACAGTTACAGCGTGACACGTAGGGTGGCTGGTTATCTATGCAGCCTGTAATGACCGTGGCTTTGGCTCCTTGCCTGAGCCACCGACAGCCCGTGGATAACGGATGCAATAACCACGACCTGGCTGATTTCCCTGTGCACAGTCACCTGTAAGTAAAGGAAGGCAACAGCACGGACCACTGCACTGGGCTTTGGGCACCTTCAGTGGAATCCCCTGTCCCAACCCTGGGCTCCTTCCCAACTTGAACGAGAGACTGTGGAGACATCGCCACAGACCTATTTGGAAGCTCTCAGGAGGTGTCTGCTTGCTCTGGGCACCCAGGACAGCGGGGAACATGGCTCCTAGTGAGCCCTGAGCATCCCAGCTGGATACCCCGGAGAAGCAGGAGGAAGTCAGTCCCGTTCATATAGCACTTACCTCTTTTCCTTCTGTGTGGAAACTGCAAATTGGCTAATTTAAGCATGGGCTCATTGGAATTGGCTGTGAGCCCTTGTTTTTTAGGAAAAGAGAAAGCGATGTTGATTTTCTTCTTCTTGGTTGCTTTCCTGCTGCTGTCCCCCACAGGATGCATTTGCATCTTGAGGGGTGACCATTTCTTCCTGGTGCTGGTCACAACAGCTCGGCTGGATTTCCTCCTGCTCTGCTGCACCCACAGCTTGCTGGTTGAGTTGACATCTTTTTTGGGCCCTTCACCACTCTGGTCCAGCCCCACTGCAGGCTTTGAGTTTTCACTTTTGACTTTTATTTCCGCTGCTGTGTTGGGAGGAATAGAGTCCGGTGGCACAGCTGACAAGAAATTCACTTTACAATCTGCCTCTGAATCGCAGCAAAGAGACTGAACAGCACCAGTCAAACATCCTAAGGCAGCTGACATTTCCAGAGTATAGCTGCTGGGATCAGAGAAATAACGCTGCAGCTGGGAGAAGGACTGCTCTGAATGGTTTTGAAAGGGATGAATACATTCATCCTCGACGGGTGAGAGGAGAGAAGAAGAAAGGGGAACTTCGCTGTTTTGGCCAGAGGTGGGCTGTGTATTTTCATCAAGCTTTGTGTATTCCTGGAAGTGCTGTTTGATGCGTACGCTGGTACTGACTGTGTCCCCCCATGAAGAACTGGTGGCTTTCTGTAAGGCATAGCGAAGTCCAGGCAAAACTGAGGCTATTTTTAATGAGATGTCACTATCGTCACTATCTTCCCTTTCACCTTTTGGATCGTGCTTTTCAACTGCAAAAGGAAAAGAATAGAATTTTATTCAGATTAAAAAAGGATTAAATTCCCCAAATCACCTCACTCTTCCGTGCTAAGAGAAAGTGAAAACTATGAAAAAGCCTCAGAAGCCAACCTAAAGAAAGTTAGCCCTAGGGGCGATGTCCTGTTTTGATGGATGCTTGTAACTGCTGAAGGTAAAAAAGAATTGCACGTGGGAGTCAAAAGTGGATTCAACTAAGATGAAAAACTGCTGTTCTATCAGTTAGTCCCATTCTGCAGGAAATTACAGGGTGAGATCGCACACATAGTGCTCTAACTCCCTTCACTTCAGCAATTCTCACGACATCCAACATTTAGGACAGCCAGAGCCTGAAAATACATAGGTTTTGTTGGGTTTTTTTAAAACCTGTGTAGATTAAGGGTTGCCCATGCAATGCGTTTAGACTAGCACCATTTGCAGATCACCTGTGTTGTGTATGTCCCTGTTCAGGTGCAATTTCCAGCAGCTCCATCTCTACCTGTTCAGCGTGGGTAGACAAACTTCATGTAAAGACACCACATTAGCGCTCTGGAGTGGGATGGGGAACACAGACTTCCCCAAGTAGATCTGGGGACCGTATAAATAAATAACATGAACCCCTGGCTGATTTTCGAAAGCTGGAGGACTGATCCTACTGAAAACAGTTGGCGTTTCTCATTTCAGCAAGACTAATGCCCTACCACATACACTGCATAGTACCATAAAGGTTTAGGTCTTGATAGGGATCAACGTGAATGAGTCCCAAAGCTCGAGGGTGCCTGCCCTCACAGATGTCACTGTGGAGTAGGCTTTGCTAGGTGTAGTAGCATCCTCTCAGTGTCTGGAAATTCCTGGAGAGCTGGTGTGCTATGCAGACTCTGTCGGTACAGCTCCGTTTCCGCACAAGCCAGATTTATCTGGCTTCATCCGCTGCAACCCAGCAGTCTGATGTTGGCACTTTGCACCCGCAGGCTTGGCCCATCTGCATGTTATGATCCAGCTCCAAGGTTTCTTTTGGCTGCAGGGCCAGGGTGACAACCCCAGCGCCCTTCTCCATCACATCTCTTCCCAGCAAGGCAAAGGCGTTTCTCTTCCCCTCCCAGACGCGTGGTTTTCTTCACCTATTGGCCCTGTTGCTGCCTTGCACTGGCAATGCCGGCCCTTCCTACCGAAAAACCCAGGCGTCCCCGTGGGCCGGCTCCCAGCTGCCTGCCTCCACTGCTGGCTCAGGAATGCTGCGGCGCGTCTGCACAGCAGGCTTGTTACGCCAGCCCTACATTCCTCCCGACGGCTGTCTGGACAGGAAGGGAACAGCTTCAGAGGCCGCTTGTTTCAAAACGGGAAACATTAGTCATGCGAGTCTGAGCTGAGTGACTTCAAATGCGTCCGTCCTTCACCTTCCTTTTCTCTTTGCGTCTCCCCTGCACTCCTGCCATCTTCAATGACCGTCCCTTTTCAACCCCAAATCCTCGCACAGTTCTGCTTATCTTCATAGAAAGGAGAAGGCCTAAAGGAAAACGGGTTTATAATGCCAGTGAAAAGAGGTCTTGGACCCAGAGGACAGTCAGGACTGGCTGGGGTAATTCTGCTCACGTAGGCAGAACGGGACAGCACGTGCAGGAGTCCTGCTAGCACCAGAGGGAAAACAGCTGGAAGCCATCAACGTCCAGATCATGACACGTAACAACATGGAGCGTTTGCTCAATGTTATCCTCTCCCTCTGCCTCTTCGCTTTGCCACCAGCTGCTCTCTGGCTGCCCAGGCTTTGCTTCCTCCTACTAACTAGCTGCGTGCACCGTCGACGCTCTGGGATGCTCCTTACACCCGGTGCCCTCTCCTGTCTCCACCACCACCTTCCACAATAACCTTCTTCAAGATAAATACCTCCTTGCCCTGTTCTCCTCTCCCCCAGCATACAGTGCTCACAGTCAGCCTTTCAGGAATAGATCCCTCTGCTGCAGAGAGTATTTTCTGCCTGTTGTGGGGCTGGTCAGCAAGATCTCAATATCTGGGTGGCCAGTTCCCAGCTCCAGTCTGCTCTCCAGGCATTCTTCCCCGTCACCTCACCCAACCTCAGGCCCTTGCTTCAGGCGTCACAGCAACAACCTGATTCCAGGTTTGACCTGGCACTTTGGATCTTCAGTCTGCCTCAGGAGGAGCCTGCCTCCCTCCTACGCCTAGAAAAGAAATTAGAAAAGTCGCCACGCTAACACAGCCACCAGCAGCACCTCCTTAAAGTTAGGCTGACTGAATTCAAGCATCAAAAACATTCGCACCCCGTATTGCCAAGTTACCATCATGCCTTCACCCGACTTACAAGCCCACTTCGTATGCGGATCCTGAAGGAGAAAGTTTATAGTTGGAGGTTAAACACCGAAAAAGACAAAGCAATCCATGCTCAGATGTGCCGCTGGGTCCTGTCAGCTCTTCTGTTTTATCTTCTGGGGAGGAGAGATGGGTATGCGCTGTGCGGCTCTGTCGGCAACGCTAGCCATCACTCACACAGAGGCGGACTGAAATACCAGCGTGCGCTGGCATAAACAGTCTCCTGGCTTGTCCCTGGGATGACTCAACAAAAAGCAAGCCAGAAGTTACGCAGAGCAAAAAACCCCCGTTTATATGTTGCTCGGGGATCTGCAAGGCTAGAAGCGTTACTGGTGGAGTGGATGCTGTGAGAGGTGCGTGGATGAAGCTGTCCAGGCAAGGCAGAGCAGTTACTTTCTTTATGTCCACAAGAGGAAATCCTAGTGTGAATGTTTCCACACAGACAGTGCCGTATAAAGCCAACAGATACAAAGAAAATTTGAGGCAAACGCAACAGACGTTGAAGCTTGTTCTTATTTCAAGATCTGTGGGTTCAAACTGTGCAATCTTTATTTTCTCTTATTTAGTGCCTCTTTGTCCTGCATGAAAAGCAGCACGTTTTGGGGCTGCAAACAGCCTGGATTCACCTCCCAGGTCCCAGAACTGTGACTCACCTCGATGGCAGCAGAACACTGCGGCTCTGCCCAACGCCATCTCCCTGCCTTCCCTCTCTCACCGTCACACACCCTGACCGGTCGTCACGGCCTCGCTGCCGACATTTACGGGTCCCACAGCAGAGAAGTCACGCAATACAGCTGAGCGTCCAAACCCTCGCTGCTCTTTAGGGAGCAATGCCCCTTCTGCACCTCTCCTCTCCCTCCCCATGCCAGCAGTGACCTTTCATAGAGCTCATTTCACTTGTTATCTCAGCAGAAAACAATTCATTTGGTTTTTAGGGCAGGTTCTTTTCCTGCTGGTTTAGCAAATTACATCAGCTCCATGCAGGGTCCAGCGAGTGCCATGTGTTGTTCTGCCCCCTGAGCACAGCTCCAGCGCACCTTTAGGGATGTAAGCCAGGCTCTGCAGGAGTCAGACTCCCACGTGCACACATAAGACAGTTGAGGGAGCAGATGCTGCTGAAAATCCACTGAGAGGGAGAAAAAGTAATTATTTTTCACTCCTATCATCTTCCTGCAGAGGGGCAAGGATGCGCAGTGAACGGGCGAGGCAGGGAAACCTGGTTTAGATCAGTTTAAAATGCAGCACAGCTAGAGAGTTGAGACTTTTCTCTCCTCTTTTAACACCCTTTGTGCTAAAGCTGTAGGTGGTTCTGAGCAGAGAAATCGGCTCTTCAAGAGGAATGTGTCTGCGAGGACCCTCTGGTGAGGATCCCACACCCGAACCACAGTGTCTAAAGCCCGCAAAGGGAATCTCCCTACCTCGGGGGCACACCGACCGGGACGAGGTGAACAGAAACAGGGCCAGGAGGCTGACGGGCTCCTTGGGGTCAAACCCTATGAAAGAAAGCAACAGGTTTTGTTGAGATTGTGGGTGCCCACCCTCTGTCTCTAAACCACAGCAGGACGTTTAAGCGCAAATATTGATTACTACGTAGCCATCTCTTACCATCATCTTGTGCCAAGGCAGAGGACGTCAGGAGGATAAGGACTCCTTGATCTTGTAAATATTTGATGATTGCCTATAACAAACAAAGTTAGAGCAACCACTCCCTTTCCTCCTTAGCACACTTTATAGCACCCAGCACAACTGTCAACAAGCTGTGATTGCCAGTGAAGGTCTGCCAACACCACCAGTTCATTCCCAGTCGAGGAGGACACTGTTCAGGTCCTTGCCCCTTGGTCAAGTGGGACCTCTAACCAAAAGCATTCCGTTTATGTTATAATTCAGCACTCAAATTCCTCCCATCTGTGACTTAAAAGTTAAATATGCTTAGCCAAACCGACTGCAACTAATGAACAAGGTTAATAATTTTAGTCAAGTTCAAAAGTTCCTGGGCATCTCAGCCAGGAACTGCTCCCAGAAACCCAAGGGGAAGGTTTTCCCAGCAGGGAAAGCAAAGCTGGACGCCAGCATCTGACAAAATACAATCAACGGTTCCAGCCACAAGCCTGACTGAAGTTCAGGTCATGCAGCTTGCGTATTAGCAGCATCAGTATCAATGATTATGTGAAAAAAAAATTTGATGAGTCTAAGCAACGCCTAGAGACTCTGTCTCAGAGCTGGATGACCACATGTCTAAAGAGATACGTACACTTATTGAGGCTTTTCTTGTGTTTGGGTGTTGGTTGATGCCTCATTGCAGAGCTTGGCTTGGACTGCCTTTCCCTCCGTGGGGACACCTATTTGGATCTTTCTTCTACGCAGACACATCTTTTCAGGAAACTTACAGGAAGTGAACAACCCTAGGGCTTCTAATGCTCTGAGAAACTTTGCTGATCCCATCCAATATGTTCAGACGTAACAGAGGATTGGACTAATGCCTGCAGCCTCATTTCTCCAGGACAACAGAACAACTTTGGAAATGCTGAACAATTTCACTGTAATATTTACTATTCAGAACAGTAGCTCCTTGCTTTGGTTGTCTCAAGCCAGCAGAGGAGAAGGGATAAGAACCAGCATCTCTGCTGCACAAATCCAGCTCAATCAAATAACTGTGGTTTCTCACTGACAGGACGATTTTCAAGCAGATGAGGAGAAAAGTTAAGCCATAAGGCAACAGCCACCTGACAGGGAGCTGAGACATCACCCAGAGAGAGCAGCTGGCCTCAGGCAACCCCACTGAGCCCCAGCCACCCTTTCATTTTCACTCAGGCACTGCGCCAGGTGGGTGCCAAGGAGGCTGAGGGCATTTTTCATTTGCACTTTTGGGAGCCGCCAGCAAAGCAGATTCACCCGTGCACCATTCAACAGCATGCTAAGGGGAAGGAAGAAGCACACCCAAAATGGGCTGTTTCCTCATTGAAATAGGGGAGATATTTTAACCTGGTTTGACAGATACATGAGGGTGAGGAAGCCCTAGAGAAACGAGGCTCCTGCTGGTTTTCAATACCAAACTGCTCACGGCCACATCTCAACTATCTCATCTTCCCCAACTGCTCTAGAGAGCCCAGGTCTGCTGGGCTTGGCGGGCTGTACATTATAACCCTCAGTGGCTGCAGACATGGTGTAATGCACTGGAACAAGGGATTGATGTGGATCCCAGCAAGAAAGGCACCTGGACTCTGTAAAGTATTGATTAAAGGATCTTTTATTAATGAGAACAAGAGAAGAAAAAAAGAGATAGCATAAATAAGCTTATGTTCCTTCAGATGTTGGGACCTCAAGCCGCAGCATGGATGGATCTGAGGTCCAACTGATGCTGCACAGTTCAGGATTCCCTGCACATGAAGGGACATTGTCTTTGCTATCCCCTTTTTATCTTCTCATGTTGTACCAATAAAAGACAGTTTACTCAATACTTTGGGGAGTCTGAGTCCTTTTCTTACAGGGATCCACAACAAATACTTGCTCTGGCACGTTACATGCGGGAAGCTCCACATCGGTGGGCAGCTCTTCAGCAGTGCCGCACAGCAACAGCGATTCCTGGCAGTTCATGGGCTGCTGCCAACTTATAGTGAGGGGAAGATGTGCCCAGATGTGAATCTACAGCCCCGAATCTACAGGAAGCATCAGATGTGAGAGAGCAACCAGGAGCAGCAAAGCCAAACCCAACCCAACCACAAATCCCAGCAGAGACGCAGGTGCTGCGTTCCACAGGGGTGAGGTTTATCTCTTCCGAGTCACAAGGAGATGTGACAATCACACTGGGAACAAAAAGACCACAGTGTGCTTGAAATAAAGCCTTATCAGGTAATAGATCACAAGGGAAATTCCCCATTAAGAAAAGGATAAATCTCAACATCTTCAGAGCTCCTGGAAGCCCAGGAGGTTTCGGCAGTGTAACCATGAGTATCTAGCTGAGTGGGGGCTATTTTTCAGCCACACGGGAGAAAGGCAGCCATGCGACAGCTTATGTCTTTTGCTTAGTAATTATCATTTTGGCATTAGGGGACGTTGCTTCTGCTTTCTCACTATGTAAGATCCCCTTGCAATCCTTGTCCACCATGCTGTTTGCAATGCAAGGGTGAAAAGTCATTAATAAAGACAATAAAATAAGCTCATGTGGCATAAACATAGCCAAAGAAGTTCGCTGGGTATAATGCCTTCTGCTCAGCAGGGCATGTTCACCCTAGAAATCAGCTGTCAATTCATAGTGAGTAATCTTCAGTTAACAGCTTATATACAGAAAGACTAAACTATATTTGAGAATAACCAAGCAGGAAAATAATAATTCAAGCAGGGAAATTAACTCTATTTTGCATTAGTTCAGAATCTGTTTAATGTCACCAGAAGTTTCAAGAGATAATTTAAAAGGCAACTTTCCTCCCAGAATAACAATGTTTTAAAATACTTACCAAGTCCTTTTCCTTTAGATTTTTTACTAACTGATCCATTTTGTATTGATCCTTGTTTGATATTTCTACTTCATACAGGCTGAAGTAAACACCCTGAAAGCAGACTGCAGACAAAAGAGAGACAATTTGATGTTGCAACATTGCTTCTTGCATGAACTCTGAACAAACAAGTGCTCTTGTACCAGGAAGATGGGGGTGCAAGTGGTGGAAGCATGGGGTTTAAAAAAAAACAACCAAACTTATCAAGATTTCCTAAAGTGGTATATGGATTTATATCGCAGCGAGTTTCCTTTTCAACCCATGGTTCACAGGAGATGTTTCCTATCTAATCTCTGCAGCTAACAAAAGCAATTTAAGCAATGCTGTGTGCTTCCACAGAGACAGGGAGCCTTTCAGAAGTACGTACCTCATTCTAACATGCCATACTCTCCTCTGCTATGGAGCATCCTTATTTTGCACTCTGATCCCCAAGGGAGTTTAACAAAGACAAGATAAGATCTCAGACCCGTCTTACCCCCTGAATTTCACAGCAAAATTCTTCTGCTTGGTATTTTCTCCCTTTCATCAGGTGACCTTAAGACTGTGGCTCCACAGCACCTTCATCAAGTGTTGCCGTGGCCTCCCCGACTTCTCTGGCCTCCTCCCCTGCCCTGGCGCTATCCTCTGCCCATCCGCACTGTGAGCTGAATGCTAAACGCCCAAAACACGCTGGCTGTCAGCTGGTGGGAGCTGACCCCGATGGGAGGGAACACTGCAGCAGCCCACACTTATTCTGGTCTAAGATGACATGGAAAAGCACCTGGAGCTTCTGGAAATCACATTCAGAGCTCTCCACGTGCAACCTGTGGTATCCGTGCCAGTAATTGCGTGTCTGCTGCAGTGCGCAGTCACTCACCGCCATCAGGAGCTCAACGCCTTGGGGCTGAGAGCTGCCAGGCTCATCAAAACTCCAACCCAAAAAATCAATCAACGACCCTGACGTGTAATTAGACACAGGTCCCCAGCCTGCGCTGACCAGGACAGAGAGGTTGACTATAGCCAAGCAGGGTCTCTTAGCACCACTAAGGGGATGGTAGAGCCTTTCTCTCCCTTCCCCAAATCTGTGCTTTTATTTGCTGATTGCTGAGCATTCCCTGCCTCTCCCCAAGCTTTCTGGAGTCCTCTCCTCTCCTCTCTCATACTGCCATTCGCTGTCAGTCCTCTTGAAGTGACAATTAGGTTCCCCGTGAGCCAAAGCTACTGCAGGCAGCCACATTTTTGGCTTCGGCTGGCAGCTTCCCCCATCCGCCCAGATGCAGGAGACCCTGGGTCAGACCCCAAGAGCTGGAGTGTCCCTCACTGTGTACAGAGACCACGTAAGAAGGAGAAAGTTTGTCTTCCTGCATTTGCTGTCAGTTGCACCACGTCTGGCACCTTGCAGGATGGGAGCCCAGGTCTCAAAACAGGGTGCCCCACTCTGTCCTGTCCCAGGAACGAGCTGATTAAAGGACTGCTTTGGGAAGAGGATTATATCACCCCAGGGCACCATGTGAAGCATGGACAGGAAAACATCCCCGTGCTGCCTTGGAATTTTTCCTTGCTTATCTGCAATCAGCCACCCTTCAAGACAGGACCCAGTGCTACGCGGACCTGAGCTCTGACCCCCACCGCAGCAATTCCTACGGCACAGCACAAGCATACGTCGCTCATCACGGTGGGGGGTTTTGCACTCACCTTCATTCTCAATGTAATTTCTTTTCCCAAATGCAGCTTCTGGTAGCTTTTTCTTCAAGTCAGACAAACCCATGACATGGTTAATATCCAGGTTGGGAGGCCTGTGGGGATAAAGCAGCAGACGGTGAGATCACAAGCATAAAAAGCTCTCAGGATTAAGCACAGCAAAGAGTCCTGGTTGCCCTGTCACTGTGAAACCAGAGAAAGCAGCTTTGGAGAAGGCTGGAGAAGGTGCACCTTGCTTAGCGCTTTGATGCTTTGAGGATCCTGTTTGCAAACACCTCGAAACAGTGATACTGGTGGCTGTGTTACCGGCTGTCCCTGGCTTCTTCAAAATGCTGCCTGCTGGTTGGCTTCTGACTACTGAAGATTTTCAGTATCTCTTTTTTTTTTTGAATGCCAGTTACCTCCCTCAATAGTGTATTTGCCGTCGTGCCAATCTGTAAAAACAGCTGGCTGATTGTACATGCACCATCAGGAAGCTCACTTCTCACAAGGCCAAAAATCCCAAGCAGGAATAATTGATTTGGAATAAACATCCCAAAGCAGTTAACAAAAAAAGAGGACAAAATACAGCTGTTTCCAGCTGCTGGATGTCCTCATCCAGCTGTTGCTGTGACACTGCACCGCTGGCTGCCCAACACCACTTTCCTGACACTGATGATTGTCCTGACAATGCAGGTAGTAAGTTGATCAGCAAGAAGATGCTGATCAATGAAAGGATGAGGCAGGAAAGACAAAACTGCCTTTTGCTGGTACACAGACACTCAAAGGTGTAATGCTTCACACTCTCCAAATTATACAGAAAAAACAAAAAGGGGTAACTTACAGTTGGGCTGGAATCGTGGAGCTGTATGGGGTCCTCAGGGCAATGTTGCACAAAAGCTGGCCCTGGATGGAGAGCTGCCCCCTCCACGGACAGTACAATGCTACAGGCAAAAGGGAGAACGGCTCAGAGAAAGCAGGAGAGAAGACGAGGGCAAACAGAGAAAGGTACATTTAATAAACAAAAACAACCACCAGATGCTCCTACCTTTGTGATTAAGCTCAGGTCTAGAGAAAAGGGAGAAAAAGAGGTATATTTAGCAATGGGAAAAGGAAAAACAGCCCACAAAAGCGACCAGGTATTTGGGATCAACAGCAAGCTGCTTACAGGCTCTCTATAGCTAAGACAGGCATTTCCTTCGGCTCCCTGTACTGGCAGGCGATGACTATGTACGGGCAGATCTGCCTGGGCCGCTCAGCAGTGTTACCGTTGGACACTTCATACACGTAATACTGGGGTGAGAAGGAAAACACAGATGAACAAACAAGGTGAGGAATGAGCTAGCACCTGGGTCAGCCCTGCGTTCATTCCCCTGCAGCCTGCAAGTGAGCTGTCTGCAGAGTCTCGCTGCAAAGCAATACCTGGCTCTGCTCAAAGGCCTGGCAGTGGCTGGTCTTTGATGGTACGTTGTTTCTGCTCACGGCGACGTGGCAGTCATAGCCGGGAGATGGGCAGGTATAGCTGGTTGTGTAATTCTCAGATACCACCTTGACCTTCCCCTGTGCCAAAAAATTTACAAAAAAAAAAAAAAGAACACATAATTGTTTGCAGAAACTTCTTTTAAAAGACCTCTGAATTCTCCTCTTCCCCGAAGACAGTGTTGCTGGCAGCCCCATGCCCCCCACCACTGTGAGGGGGTTGTGTGTGTTTCTGTCCTTCTAAACACAAGGGTCCAACTTGGCTGAGTTCAGCATGGCAGAGAAACCTGCACCGCTCAGGAGAGGAAACGGGAGCAGCGTGGTTTTGGTGCCAGCTACAGAGAGCAGGAGCCAGTGGGGAGGGGAGAAAGGGGCCACGTGCCAGTCCCATGGGGGTACAGAATGGGGCTGTGATCTGAGCCACCTTAGGGCTCCCCTCGCAAACTCCCAAAATGCACGAGAGTCCAGGTGACTCTATGAGGAATTTCTGATCTCAGTGGTGGAATCTGGAAGGTCCTCTGCATCCTCTGCTGTCCTGCAGGCCACCAGTCAAGCCCAAGCAGATATCTTGCTTTCTAGCCTGACACATCCCATAGTCAAAAATCCCGACGAGCTCTCAACAGAGCTGATTTTACACCCCACCACACTTACGGGCACCAATGTCTCCTTAAAAACACTGCTTGCACTGTATAGCGGCTTCTGAAAACCATTCCGCATAAAAAGAAAGACTTGCATTTTACCTTAATGAGCTTACAGATGACAATATAGCCTGATTTTCCATGATACCAGGGTCTCGGATGAAGACAGTCTGCATACTTGGAAATATAAACCCCTGTGAAAACAAAGCAATGCAAGATAATGTGAATCATCTGTCGAGTAAAGCTGACTGCCAAAAAAGCCCTGTAAAGAAGGCCCTCCTTGCGGAAACGGGAGTGTCTGCAGACCCAGCGCTGTAAACCAGAGTAGCACTTGCTGCTGTAAAACAGGTGGAATTCTTTCTGACTCTTTTCCTTTTTTTGACTGCTGGCATGGAACAGCATTATATGTTTGAGGGTCAGCTCTAAGAAAGGAGTTAACTTGGGTTTCTCCCAGGGAGAAGTAGCCCAACTAACATCAGTTTTGCCCACACTGCATGAAAACACACTGAGCGAGGGCTTGTCTCTTACCGGAAGATCTGGTGAAGGGCTTGCAGGTCAGATTGCAAGTGGGGCAGGTACTTTGCTCAATTTGGAGTCACGCAAAGGCAATGTGGATGTTTATGCGTGGGGAACACACGCTGCAAGGGCAGGACAGCAGGGCAATGGCATGGCATAGACCCTCCCAGGCCTCCTCCTTGGCTTTTTAAGGCCCTTCAGCATCCCAGATGCCAACATGAACCTTCTACCCTGCGACAAGGCCTTGTGGATTTACTGGGGGTGGAGGGGTGTTGGTTCTTCACTCCTGCTTTATATTTGTAGGCAAGATGGGTAGAGAAGTATATGGCGGAGAAACAGGGACTGGGCAGGGGAAGGGCTACAAAGAGATACACCATGATATTCATCTCATTCCATCAGGACTAAGATATACACCCAGAAAATAATCAGTTCTTGCTTGGTTTTGCATTCACTGCCAGGAACTTTTCAATAATTAGCTGTCTTGGCATGCAAAGACTTGCGGGATAAACAGTTGGAGATGTTCTGCTTCTGGCAGTAGGATTTCTTTGAGTAACATGTCCCGCACTGCACATCTTGAGGCCCCAGACCTTTGGGCAAGGAACAAGCACGTACTGCAAAGTGCTTTGACATGTCGCAATCTGCTCTGGTCATTAACAGGACTGTTGGCAAAAGCTTAGCAAATGGACTCTGCAGAGCAAACCGGTGGGGAGAGCTGCCAAAAAGCCACTTTGGTGACAAAGGTTCTTATTAACAAGGGAGTAAAAGCCTGAATGGAGAGGGGAAGAGACGATAACATTCCCTGGGGAAGATCCCATCCTCATTTGGTTGAGGGGGCAGAAGGAAAACACTGCTGCTTGCTTGATCCAAATAAATGCAGTTTCCCATGTAAGAAACATGGGAGTTTCCATGGATTTTTGCAGTAAATAACAAGGCAGTACCAGGAGTTTGTCTGGGCTTTAGCTTTTGTTTTTAAAGGAGTTGATATCCCCAAAACAGCGAACAGGATTCTTGGTCCTCTGATTGGAAATCTTACCTTTTGCTGGGTCACCAAGTGTGGAAATAGAACTGCTGTTTACACGGAGGCCTGTCTGACACACCTCTTTTGCCTTCAAAAGAAGAGACAACCTCTTTTACCACCTATTTTCAAAGATAAGGCACACAGCTACTGAAATCTGTAACACGACAGGTGGCAAAATACTTGCAAAAGGCAAACTTGTGCTGCAAGTCAATTATAGATTGTTAGAATCCCAGAACACCCACAGTATAAAGAAACCTAACCACAATGTCCACAGGAAGAACCAACAGGAAGAAAATTTGTTGTTTCAGACACTGAATTTTATCAAGTGCTGTTACAAAAACCTCAGTGGAAGCAAAAGCTTAGAAAATTCTGGAAGAAATCCAGCATCTCCAGAAACTACTGCAAGTGCAAGGCTGAACTTTGCACTTTCTTTAATTGCATGGGCAATTTGTGGAAAAATAAACACCATGGGGCTGGCGCAAAGGACATTTCCTACTCTGTGCTCACTCCTGCATAGGCATAATTACTGCCTTGGGAGTATCTCACCAGCTTTGATTTAATCCACGTCCAAAGCAGATTCATCAAAGTGTGCAAAGACCAAATATATATTGACTGAAGAGTGACAATAGGACCAGTTTGAACTCATTATGGGTGAGAAATAAAAGCAAACCAGTCAAACTGTACTCAGCCCCTTTATAAGCAACACTGGGCACTCATCTCACCTAACTTCTGCCTCCCAGAAGGCAAGCGTCTAGCTTAGACTAGCCAGCTAAACTTCTCTGAATAAGAGAGGCAGGCACCTCCAGAGAGCGATTTAGTCTGAGAATTTTGGATACCTGCATTAAAAGAGGTTCAACTGTCCTCTGGAGAGCTCCCTCTTTCCTAGAGACTGTACGAGGAGCTCAGTCACTTGACAGAGACTGTGCTAAATTTCAAACAGCTAAAATGAAGCGGGACAATCCCCGCTTCCAAACTGAGACTGAAAGTGGTTCATTTTGCTGTAGCTCAATCCGAACTGAACAGAACTAAACTGCATTCAGGCCACTCTCATCCTGAACAAAACCATCTCTACAGTGATTTAGCGTGGCATCATTAAATCATGTTACAAGTGAATTCCCACTAGATTCCCTGAGCATCTTTGTGTAGACAAATTCTTTTCACAAAATCAAAAGCATCCTTGTGAAAAATGGGCAGGAATAACTTTCCCAATAGCTGTGTCAGGCTCTCTCTCCACCTAGCTGGCCAAACCAAGGGAACTTGCCCAAAACCACCTGAGAAACTCCTGTCTTCTGTCACAAAGGCACTTTTCTCTTCTAAGCGTGCATGAAATCCACTGGGACAAAGGGAGACTCCACCTACCTCCCCGCAGAGGGCAAAGGAGGCAGCCAAACCTCAAACAGTAATTGACTGGAGAGACGCAAAATAAGATCCAGCACTAAAACCAGGAGCTGCTTTCGGAACTTGCTCTGGACTATTTATACAATAGTGATGGCACTGGTAACCAAGGTACAGAGAGGCAGGACACTGCAGTCAACAGATCTGCTGGGCTTTGGTGGGACGGAGGACGTGTGCAGGCACTTGGCATCATACTTCTTAAGCTGAATAAGCATGTCATGTTACCTCTTCTTCATTATCAAACAGAAGAAATGCAAAGGTCTCCTCCAGCTCCTCCTGGCTGTACCCGGCGGCTTCCTTTGCTTGGGCAAAAGCTTTGAGCTGCAGAAGACACAACAACACTTTGTTCTAGTCCGTTCATGCCAGAGCCAAGTGACGTGTTTGTGGTGTGAGGACAGTCCCGAGTATCTCCAGTCGTGGTCAGTACGGGGCAGCAGCCAGGTGATGCCAGACCAGTTCATGTGCCCACACATAAGTTCCTCCCCCCAGCACGTGTACACCCCATCTCCCACCACAAAACCCCCAATCCATGCATCTGTCTGTCCGTCTGTCTCTGCCTTTGTCCCCAGCAGAACACGTTCAACATCCTCCAAGACACAGCAGGCACATCCAGCCCCGCAGCGTCACGCTGTGCTCATCCCAGGGAAGTCCAGCCTTGTTCTACCTTGCCCCTCTTGCCACAACATCGTCGGCTACTGGGGAGCTTGTTTCACCAAGCAGCACATGGGCTGGTGGAGCATTACATTTAGTAGCCAGCTATGGCCATCAGAAGACAAATCATCTCAGCCGTGGAGAAGATGCCTACAGGAGGGGAGATGCTTGGTGGTGCATCTCTTTTTTTCCTCTCTCCATTGACCAGGAAAGCCTAGACTATTTGACTAGAGGGCAGGTGCTATCATGCGACTACAGCTCAGAGGGTTTGGCTACCGCCAAACCACACATTACTCCAATTTGTTTTCTCTGATAACTAAAGCAGAGCATGTTCTCAGTGCAAACAGAGAGAACATCATCAGAGATGGGTCTGAGTCCATGATGTTTTGGGGCTTTAAAAAAAGAAGATGTAGAAGGATGAGACTTTTTAAACAGGGTTAGAAGGTAAGAAAACAACAATCTCATCACTGCTTTGGCTTATTTGGCTCTTTATTAATCAACAAATGACTTGATACCCACTTTCCCAGATTTTTATCCAGCTCCACAGTGACTATCTCAGATTTAGGCAGCCAAAATGTCAAAGCTCTCTTTAATTCATGACAAGCAGCAGACTGGTCATCTCCAGTCCTCAGAGGAAACAGCCTGTCTTCCATGCCAATGACAGTGCAACTGTAGGGAGGAAGGCATTTTAAAAGTGGTTCCAGTGGGGGTACTGGTTGACAGCCGGCTGAATATGAGCCAGCAGTGTGCCCAGGTGGCCAAGAAGGCCAATGGCATCCTGGCTTGTATCAGGAATAGTGTGGCCAGCAGGAGTAGGGAAGTGATTGTGCCCCTGTACTCGGCGCTGGTGAGGCCGCACCTCGAATACTGTGTTCAATTTTGGGCCCCTCACTACAGGAAGGATGTTGCGCTGCTGGAACATGTCCAGAGGAGAGCAACAAAGCTGGTGAGGGGTCTGGAGCACAAGTCTTACGAGGAGCGGCTGAGGGAACTGGGGTTGTTTAGCCTGGAGAAGAGGAGGCTGAGGGGAGACCTTATCACCCTCTACAACTACCTGAAAGGAGGTTGGAGTGAGGTGGGGGTCGGCCTCTTCTCCCTGGTAACAAGCGATAGGACCAGGGGCAATGGTCTAAAGTTGCGCCAGGGCAGGTTTAGGTTAGACATTAGGAAAAATTTCTTCACAGAAAGGGTTGCCAGGCTCTGGAATGGGCTGCCCAGGGAGGTGGTTGAGTCCCCGTCCCTGGAGGTATTTAAAAGAAGGATAGATGAGGTACTTGAGGACATGGTTTAGTGGTGGGATGGCAAGGTTAGGTTAGCGGTTGGACTTGATGATCTTAAAGGTCTTTTCCAACCTAGATGATACTATGATTCTATATATGCTCTACTCAGCTGGAGAAAGAGAAACAGGGTTAAAGCTGGCTCTTGAACAGCTGTGAGGACAGACAAAAGAAATACCACATGGAAATCTGCATTGCTGTGAAACAGCAGAAATACAATAACATTAAAGCTGTCCTCCCAGGTATCAAACCAGGATTTCAACCTGTCCCAAAAGCCTTCTCCAAGAACTGCTGTTGAATTTTTGGCAACATTGGCTGAATGGACCTTTTGTTCCAGATCAGACTGGGAGAGAAGAGGTGCAAGAAAGCAAAGAAAAGGCTCCCTTCAGTCAGGCACTGCAAATGGGGCTCTATCAGGCAGGCAGATCAGCCATGTGCTGGAAAGGTAAGACAGACCTGCCAATAAACCAGCATTTACAGATGTCTGCAGTTCCCAAAGAAACACCACTCCTCCCTGAGCTGCCAGCAACACCCTGCTCCTCCACCAGCCTTACCTCACTTAGAAAAACATTGTTTTCCACCAGAATTGCTTGGCTGTACTGAAAACCATCCTGAGATGTAGAATCCAAGTAGGAGCTCTGCAGCACCGAAACTGCCGTCTGCAAAAGGGAACTCGACTCTTCTGACTCCGGATGAAAATCTGGAGAAAGAAAGCAAAAAGCAGGTGCAAATATTAATTCTAGGCATCCCCAGATCAGTATGAGACCTCAGTAGAGGTGGGTGGCATTTAAAACAAGCCCAGATCTCCACGAAGCAGATCAGCTCTGTGGCTCCCACCAGGAGCAGCAGCTCCCCTCCAACCATGCAACCCCCAAGTCTTTGTCTGCAAGTTAAATTACCCTTTGGCAGGAGGAATACGAGCTCCCTGTTTGCCAGGGAGCCCTTCAAGTTTTTCCTTTGCCACAGAAAAAAAGAAAAAAAAAAAAAAGAAAGAAATCGTTAGCAACTGCTAGAAGCAAAGCCTGGTTGTAAATTAACTTTACAATGAGCAGGTCAGAGTTTTCTCTTGTGCTAAAAAGTTGCTTAGATTCATTGAATGCTCTTTTAGGGTGTGAGAACTGATGTTTGCACACAGGGAAAGTCTCAGTGCATGCTCAGTTTCTCAGGGTTATCTTTTTTCCTATAAAGATCTTCTGGTCTTGAGTGAATGTTGTGTTCAACACCACGAGAGCAAACCTTCCTTCAAAGCCTCAACGGGCAAAGTTTTCTCAAAGCCCAAATTCTCTCAACATCTCTGAAGGAAAACATCCCAGTAAAACACTTCCCAACAGTATCCCACCAAGAAGAGGTCCCAAAGAAGTTGACAAATTAAATGCCCACACAGTAACAAAGGAAAGCCCTGCAGTATTTGTGCTCTTGCGGCTGTTAAAATCCAAATATTAAATAAAGCAGCCACTGAGAAACACAGGAAACCCTGGGCTCAGTCTTTGTTGCACATTTAAAAATCTTTTTTACTGGTGGTGATTCATGAGCGATGAGACTTCAAATGCCAAGCTGAGTTTGCAACACAGACATATTGAAAAAGTTTTTGTCTCTCCACCCATAAACTAGAAAATAAAGCAGTTATCTATAAGGAAAGAAATGTAGAACTGCCAGGTTTTGCACGCTGGTCGCTCTTTAACAAAAACCTCACCAAAATTTTTGAGGACAAATAGATTAAGTTATTATTTTAAGCTCTAAAGCAGAAAGGCTCATGTTCCTTTGGTGATGAACAAGACAGCATCTGTTGTCACCCTGCAACCTAGTTGGTGTTTTGACTCCTATTTTTAAAGGGTAAGTTTTAATTTTTATTTTTTTTTCTTTTCCTCCCCTCAATTAAAAAGAAGAAAAGACAGAATCATTCCCTACGTCACACATCTTGTTACTCCTCTCAAATTACTCAAGGCCAAAAAAGCACCTAATATGAGGAACAGGAAAAATAACAGTTCAAATTGGATGGATTAAACTCATTTAGCTACGCTGTTCTGAGCCGGTTCAGCCAGTCCGGACTACAGGGCTTAACAGGGGAAGGCAGACAGCATCTGCTTTGTGCCAAGCAAAAGAAAATTCGGGCAAGGTAAAAAGTGAGGGGAAGCAGTATAAAAATGGCTCTAAAAATGGTTTTAAGAGAAGCATGGAGAGGGCAGGTGGGAATGGAATTTGGGAGCACAGAAAGGAAAGTCTTTAAGAGTACTTTTGCCGGGCTTAACCTTGCTCTGGGGTCTTTTGTGCCCTCTTCTATTCACTTCTAAACCTCCCACTTTCAGGTGATGCCTCTGTAATAATGAGAAGTAGTAAAAAAGCAAGTGAACACAACTTGGCCCTCAAGCACAGAAAAAATGAAAAATAAAGAGGTCTTCCAGCTCTTTCTCAGTATTACTGTTTTACCTCTTTGAGTCTAATGAGGAAAAGAAGGGACATTAAATTTGCTCACTTTTTTCCTCACTTGTCTTTCATTTCGCTTTATCTGTATCTCTTGCATCTTGTGGACGTCAATGAAGCAGTCGGGGAGTTCAGATTCCTCCATGGAAGTCAGATCAGGGACTTACATTCCAGCTCACAGCTCTGCTCAAAGTCTTGGACCAAACATGTCCCTTTTTGCTACCCACCCTGAGCGTGACAACAATGCTTGTGTCCAGAGTCATCCTCCAAGGAGTGACAGCCCTGTCCTCAGCATCTTCTCTACCAGCCTCAACAAGCCCAGCTCCCTCGTGTCCCAAAAGCACAGGACTGCAGCTGGTGCTACTTAATTTCACAGCTACTGCTCCAAACCATCTCACTTTTCAGGGTGTGATATTCTGCTCCTCCTACTGATAGCATCTTGCAACTTTGCATCAACAAGTTCAGGGTCTTGGAGTACGAGAAAGGCCATGTCTGAACACGCGAGCTGGGAGCCAGTTGTGTGTTTCCACGCTGAGTACGTGAGTCACCGAGCTGACAAAGAGAGATTACGGGGTTAAAAACCCCACTGGGCGCAGAACATATATTGAGGGTGCGGGGTGTTAAATCAGCAAAAGCAATGGATAGTTCCAAGGTAAAAGCTGAAGGCTTTAAAAACAAAACATAAAAACCCCCATACCTGGGAAGCTCTTGGAAATGCAACAAAACCAGCAATTCTGCAGGTGATAAACATTTATTCTGTCCTGCAAGTTCAGCTGCAGCGTAAAAATTAAAGTCCAAAAGGGGAAAAAAAAGGCTTCTGTAGTAATACATAAATATTCAAGATGAAACAATCACAGGATGTGGCACCGAGCCCAGCAGCTTGCTGTGACCATCATCTCCCCTTTCAGATTTAAGGGGCTCCTTCAGATCTGTTCCCATCCTAAGGAAGAGTCTGCGCTCACAGATACACATACAAAACCCTGACACATCCAGATTTCACTTGTGGGAGCAGAAGGCCCTTGACAGTCTCTGCGCAGGCTGCGAGGAGGCGAAAGTGAAAGTGCCGAAACCAGAAGTAAAAGTGAAAACATCTGTTCCCCTCTGAGCAGCTTGGACACGCCACTACCACCACACAGCATCCTCAGGGAGCGGGACTGACATCTCGCACGGGGTCCGTGGGACAGCAGAGACCCATTGCAGGACCGATGGTGGGAGGAGACCTGGAGAAACCCAGCACAGCTCTGCACCGACATGGCCCAGCTGGACACACAGCGGCTGTTATCCGTGCCCTGAAATCCTTGGGGAGGGGATTCACAGCCTGTCCTGGTGATTTTTTACCCTCAAAGCAAGGGAGGAAAAGCAGTCACCTTTGCAGCTCTTAACATCAATTGCCAACGCTGCAAGTAAGGCTGATCTTTCCCTCGTGCTGTGGCTGTGTGGAAGTCATCCTCCAAGAGCCTTGCGTTCCTTAGAAGGCTGGTAACCTCTTTCCTCCTCCTTTTCTAGACTTAAAGCCAGTTCCTTTGACCCTTCCTCCCCGGTCATGCCTGCAAATGTCTTGACGTGCCCCGTTCTGTCCTCTGCGAAGCGTTGGCTAAAGCCAGCCTGTGTGGACAATGCCCCACCGGCAGACACACACAGTCCGTACACCTCCCGGGAGCTGCACGCCTTTGCTCCCCCCTTTCTGAATTAGGGCTCCTGCAGGTGCTGGATGCCTATCAGCTGAGGCCAAGAGACATAAACTTCCCAAAAATGGGATCCTCCTTTGGCTCATCCATCTTCACGTCACCTCTGGATGGTCTCACTACAGAGACTTCCAAAACCAGCCCGGGAGGAAAACCCATGGCTTTTGAACCCCTTACTTGTATAGACCAAAAGGTTTGCTTTCCTTCCTGGTCTTTTTTTTTTTTTTAATTATTATTTTTACCTTAAAATTTTAGTAGCAGTTGCTGCAGACATTTGAATGCTGTCAAATCTCCAGAAATCTGCTACCCAGCGTGGCCAACACATGCTGAACACAACTGCACTGCTCACTGACGGGGCTTTCAACCTGTCCTCGGGACAGCTGCTCCTGCATGGTCCCTTCCCACAGCCCATCTTGCCTCTCTTCAACAAAGATTTCCTCAGTTTTCCTGGCGTGGTCCCATCGTTAGTATGAGCTGTAACAGCACGCATCACTAGCGGCGTCAGTTCTGGCACCACCACATGCCGCTCTGTACCGTCGACAGTTCATGATCCTTAGGATCATCCTCCCAACCTCTTCAGCTCCGCTAGAGTCCGCTTTCTCTCTTCTTTTTAGAATCTCCCATCCTCATTTTGCTGTTCTCACTTTTTATTTTTACTTTCTAATTATTTCTAGCATGCAGTAATTATTATAATTATATGAACTGTCCCTTTTAACTCTTGCATTATAAAACTCACAGTACTACATGCTTGACCAACTATTTACCTGCAAACTTTTAGCTACAGCCTGCTGACAGAGCAGCCACAAGGGTGACTTGGTAAATGTACTGACAAAGAAGGACATCTCTTGAGCCAGGAGTCCTGAGACATCCCTGATAAGCTCAGCCAAAACCTCCTTGATGAGGAGCAGCTGGTAGGACAAAGAAACTGAGATAACGAACTGACCTTCCACAAAAAGAAAAAAAAAAATAGCCAGCAGCAACCATTCTGGGAACCAATGTCCTACACCCACTTATGTCTCTGCACCAAAAAGGTATAAAAATTAACTCGCTGCCTACCCAAAATGAGCTTCTCCGCAAGAACTTCCCTGGATGAGATCTCCCGGACCCTCACTGGGGACACCTTGCTGACTGAACTCGGTGACACGTATCATCTTTGAAATGAGACTTTTCCATCACCAATTAACCCTGCTCCTGGGAGCGATTTGGCAAGTGTCACACCAATGACACCTCACATAATGTATTTATAGTTGTGCGCATTGGTTGTTGAGGGATATTGGTTTTTTAACGTAAATAAGTAGGTTTTAATTAGAATAAATTCCTTAGGAATATAACAGAGAGTGATTTGTGCTGTTTGCTTAGGTTTACTTCGCATGAGTACCTAGATGTGCTGAAGCTTTACACCGCCATAGAGATATTTTTCTCACTAATTTTCCTAGCAGTTTTCCTAACAGCCAGTACAGTGCTGTGCTTAGTCTTTTAGCACGGGGAAGTATTTTGATATCACACTCATGCCTCGTCAGTGTTTTTCCAAATCTGGGACTCTTCAGTTCTCCACGTTCTACCAGCAAGGGCAGGTGCACAAGGAGTGTAAAAACCAGAAGATAAGGAGGCTCCAACCTTCGGGGAAAACCGCAGAAACTGCAAGTCAACAAGATAAGAGCCTGCCTGCTGGGACACAGAAGAATCCAATTAAATGTTAGAAGACCCCGGACCAAAAATCACCATTGGACTAAGGGACACGTGGACAGCACGAGGGGTGCATGAGAGATGGGCGTGGGGGACCCAAGGGTGTAACTGCCCCGGGATTTCTTTGTTCTGGGTCCCTCTCTTTGGAGGCACCCAGCCTGGGCTGATCCACTGCTGCACCTTTCAATTAAATTAGTTATTTTATGAAATCCGACGCCTGAGACTCTGCTGCGGGAAACCTAGGGTTGAGCCTGAAGGAGGAAGCGTGCCCAAGAATAAATGTGCGTGTGTGCGCGTGCAACACCGTGAATGGCGTGTGACTGCACGGGCAGCAGCTACTCCTTTAACATTGGTAAAGATTCATTAAGTACGTACTTGCTTCGCTAGCTGGAACTCTGTAATAACTTGCAATGTACTTATATCTGCTTTCCTCTTGTAATATTTATACACTTGCTTTCCTAGTGGTAATTTTGTAGTGACTTGTAGCATATATTTACACATGTATATATTTGTTTTTACAGTAGTTTTCTAGTAATTTGTAATCAATAAATCCTTAGAAACGCAGACTTTCATGTCCTTGTGTCTTGCAAAGTCCTGAGAACCGTACGGTCACGATCTTCACCCACCTGCAGGTCAGGTCATCCTCGCAAGCCAGGACCATGAATGACTGCTACCTGCACAGCCCAACTTTTACAATGAGCTTTGGCTCATTACTGCTGAAGCAGAGAAGTCACCTTCCTTTTTAGGCCAAAAGCTGAGTCAAATTAAGACAAACAAAGCCAAAAATCACCATCTCCCACAAATGTCTAGGAGCAGGAAGGCGTTGTGCCTGCAAAGTAACGAGATGTTGACTAACGGCAGATGTTTCTGACTGTTGTAAAGTATTTTCAGCTAATGACATGATGTAAACTAAGCTTACATTTACTCTCCAGGAGTAATCGGGCAAGGAGATGTAGCACAGACCGCACACAAGCTAGCTGATATCAGGTGTATTTACAAACCGATCACCCGAGGCAGACCCCAGAGACCACTCCGCGCAGCACGGCAGTTATCCCCACCATGGAGCAGGTGTCCTATGCCCATGGGGACCGACTGGTCCAGGGCGCCGATGCGGAAAAAGAATTGCCTTGGCATATTTAAGCCTCTCAGGGGCTCTCTCGTGTTTTAGCGTGGGTTCTTCAAAGCCTTTCGATCTCAAAAAACACTTTCCTACACCAGGCAAGTGCCTTGGTTCCTGCTGCTCCTGCCATTGTCAGCAACTTTTACAGCTTTGCTGCTTCCCAGCCTCTTTCTCTTTTGCTTTTTCGCTGTTTTCCTTCTCATTTTTTCCACTCTGAAACAAAGACAACCGTTCTAACCTTCTATTTGCTGGGCTACCAATAGGCAGAGCTGGCTGAACCTGACACACGGTAAGGGATCTGATCTAAATCATGCATCAACAGAGCCAAAACACAGCTGGGATATTACACGTACCAGAGACAGATGTTGGGCATGGGATGGGTTACCAGGGCAGGTTTGTGCTCATGGTCCAGCCAAAACAGGACCTCTGACTTAACCTGGTCTGAAGGCATCCATTTGCAGAGAAGAGTGAGTCTGTTGGCAAATGAAAGGGGAAAAGGCCTTCCACTGGGGATGAAAAAGGTTCCACAGGTTCTATCACGGGCTGTCTGGCAGAGCCAGGAAGGGCTCTAATAACAAGAAGCATTTTCTGAAGGTCTCACCATGGGTTGCTGCAGATGGGTTCAAAAATCAACTGGACAGATTTGAGAGGGGGGAAAAAAAATTCTATTATATGCAAAGGAAGTCCGTGAGCCACAACCCTGTGCAGGAGGCATGAGTTTTCAGAGAAAGAGCGCTGGACCTTTGTCCTGTTCATGTACTCTTCCCTGTTCACATACTTTTCCTTAAGTGGCCTCTCCCAGAGTCAGGATATCGGCCAAGATGGATCTTTGGTCTCAGTTGGGACAGCCCATGAAATCAGCACAAGGTTTTACCCCTACTCCGATGCACGTGGAACCAGGCTGACACCACATGATGGATACGCAGTGCCACGTTAGCGCAACCGTGGTAGGAAGCGTCTCTTACTCTACGTGGTGCTTTCACGGACAAGGCAAGCAACTTATCGAGTCAATTATCCTGCGGCTACTACAGGCAAGTAAATCATCCTAACAGATCATTACAAACCACCTCCCTGCAGCAGATGTTTCCTCGCACTCTCAGAGAGTGATTGCCTTGCATGAAGGTTCAAGAGCTCTCATAACTGTGGAGCTATTTTCCATCCGAAGAACCGAGAATTCAAATTGCTGGGCAGGGAAGGAATTTTTGGATGGCACAGCTCTCTAATTTTCGTAATTAGCTGAAAAAAGTAAGCAGGCTGATGCAGCTCCACTCTACTAAATTAACATCCTTGGCCTTGAACCTGGGAGTTGTACCCCTGTTTCAGGTGAGATGGTATCTTTTGCAATCTCCTATTTTGACATATTTTAAACACCACAGTGTTTTAAAAGGTTTCCAGAATGAGACATGGTGATTGCTGGTAAGCTGGAAACCCAAGGTGCTGGATTGTTTTTTGAATTACCTTTGGGATCAGGTAGCCCAGGAATGCAGATATCTAGGCTGCAGGAGCTTTTGTAATGATTTTCATCTCAATATCAGAGACTGATAGTCTTTATTTAGATCACTTTTAGGAGTCAGGCGATGCAGAGAACCTCTGACACCCTCTCCGGAAAACTATCACTGTGCCCAGAGGACAGGCACCCTTTACACAGCTCCGCTTGAACTCTGCCAACACAGATTTAATCTCGCAGTGATATGTGAATGCATCTAGTTGGCTGGGGAGAAAACATTATTAGTTTCCTCATGGGTAGGGAAGGTTATGTTCCTCCACTATGTGAAAAAACCCACGTGTTGTAAGAAATTTCAGCAAACGTGGTTGTTTCAAAAGGCAGCCCCAACAAGACCATACCTAATTACACAGAGAGAAAGGGGTAGAAAAGCGTAGTCTGGGTGAGAAAAGCTGGGACAATCCAACCGCAGCCCACAGCTCCCTGATGGAAAGTCAGAAAGGTGATGGAGCCTCTCTTCTGGCACCAGCACACGGAAAAAAATAAGGGGAAACAGCTCAAGTTGCACCTTGGGAGGTTGCGACTGGACGGGAGGATGAAATTTTTCCCTGGGGGGTGATGCAGCCTTAGGACAGGTCGCAGAGAGGTGGGGGTCCCCATCCTTGGCTGGCAAAGCCACAGCTGCCCCACTCTGATGTTGGTGAAAATCTACTGAGAGCAGGAGTCCTACACCAGAGAAACCTTCCAGGTAACATTTTGTTGATTTTATAACCCCCCTCCTGTTACTTTCAGTGGCTCACGTAACTGAGGATGTGGTTATCACAGGTTTTCCCTTGTTAATTCACTGCACAGGCAGTTGTTGCTGCCTTTCATCTCAGCAGATGTTCCTCAAATCCCCGTCCCGTTGCAGCTCCCCTCTTCTATCATCTTATACAGGGTTGCCACCTGTCGTGGATTCACTCAGCTGCAGGTGTTGGCATGGACTCTTCCCAAATCTAGCACCAGCACAGGTATTTTAGCACTTAGACAACTAAAGATTTCCTTTTCTTTGCAAAACCAGCCAGCCAAGTGATTCTCCATGCTAGCGCAGTAGCTGTGACAGCATAAGACAGTCAGACTTGATGTTCTTTGACCTTGTGGAAGAGCTGTAGACTCGTGCTCAGCAAACTAAAAACCCCGCTGATGACAGGCTTACCTTTGCTAGGTTACGTTTGGCGGATGCCCACAAACGCTTCATGGAAACCCACGTGTTAAACGCGGCCAACCACACAGCACCCACAGAGCAACATCCAGCCCTCCCAAGAAACATCAGCCTGCTGCTACATGAGCTGGAGTTCGTCTGCTGCATCCTGGGACCCCGAAAAATTGACGTTGGGGACATCCTGGATCTAAAATCCATGCACCGTCAAGGCAATGCACACCCTGCAGCTATGTCCAGGGTCTCCTGACACACAGGCAGCCTTGTGAGAGCAACAGCAACGGTTCATGTGTTAAAAACAACCTCCCCAAGGCAGAGCTCCACCATTTGGGAAAAGAAAAGAAAACAAACAACTTGTTTGCAGCTGAAGAAAGCTGGCACACAGTTCCCTTGCCTGAAATACTACAGATGCACTCCTCCAGACCACCGGTTACTTACTCCTTTTGCCTTTAAGCAAGCCTGAAAACCTCCTAAACAGGGATATATCCTCCCCTAGGTGTGGTTTGTTGCACTACTATTGCTCTCGCTACAGATGCTCTCCTTTCAACAATGACTTTCTTTCCCCCGGTCTCTTGTTCTGCTTGATACGGCAATGGAGCTCTAACTGCCTGCTCTCTATGGACCCTTTGGCTGCAGAAATTACCAAGACGCACTTATAGTTTCAAATAAAAACAGAACCGAAGCCGAGTACTAAAATCCCCACTCACACTAACTCCAAACAATCAGTCGGAACTAGTGGGTAGTTATCTCACCATCACCACCCCCAAAAAAGCCAAACTGTGCAAAAATAGCATTTACTAAAAATAATAAACATTTCACTTCCTTGTCTCAAAGCAATTCTAACCAAGAATAATCAGTTGGTCACTTTGGCAGGTGCCAGAGTGACCAACATATTTATTTCATGTAATAAAACCAGCCCAATTCCACCAAAGCTGTAATCCTACAAGCATTTCGGTGCGTGGCTACAGTGACCTATGCAAGCCCTTGCCCCGATGCTCCTTCTCTTCCCCTCCTGGCACAGCTGGGGCTGCATAATGAAGAAAATCAGCAAACTGCAGCAGAAAATAAAGTAGAAGAGGCTATTTTTAATCCAGATAGGTTCAGCAATCTGAATTGCTGCACGGCTCCACAAAGAGTCGTGCCAACGCAGCTTGAAGTCAGGTGGGATGTGGATGTTAGGGGTATATCAGGGGTGAGTATTTGGCAACGGGGAACATTTAACCTAGCTCCCTAACCACCAAAAATGCCAGGTTTAAGAGGAATGCTAAAAATAGACCAAACTAGTATGCAAAACCAGTTTCAGAGCTCTGTAATACAGTCTCCGGTCTTAGGCAAGAACTTCCACTTACCAGAGCAGATACGGAATTCTCTGATGAAATGATTTTCCGATTGGAAAACAGTAATTTCTGCTAAATCAGATGTTTTCTTGACAACACACTGTATCTAACAAATTCATTCCAGTGCGGACTGGTAATTTCCAAACTCAACCATACCAGTGCAGACTGGTAATTTCAAACTCTAGTGCTGGTAGAGCCCCGTCTTTGTCTCCCTGTTCGTTACCAGTCTCTTACAAGCACCGTAATGAGATCTATCAAGCAGCACTAAGAAACAACCAATTTGACCAAATGCTTGGTTAATATTTTGACTTGAATCCCATAGAGCAGAGCTTCACTCAGCATCTCCTGCATCCCCAATGAGCACTAAACCACTGGGCTACTGATTATTCTCAACCAGGCAGGCTTTCTTGCACATTTAAAAAAAAACAAAAAAACAAACCAAAACCCAAACCAAAACCACAACAACTTTGTTCCCATGGAGTAAGGACCATGTTTGACAACTATTTTTGTGCCATCCACCCTCCCACTTGCTTCATCTATCTCAAATTATCCCCCCTTAAGGACTGCAGACCTACAGCTTGGCAAGCCCTGCTCCTATCCAAGCCTCTGTGGGATAAATTGTTTAAGGACAATCTGGGAACAGAACTGTGCAGGACTAGAGCAGAAATATATATATATTTTCCCCCCCCTCTTCTAGGGCCAATTTCCAGCCGGGCAGAACAGCGCGGTTGATCCAAGGCGGGGAGCAAAGAGACCTTCCAGCCTTCAGCTCCCCATGCCAGGAAGGGAGCAGGACGCAGCCCATCTGTTTGTATTTCCGTATCTCGGTCCTGAAGGGCACCTGCACTGACCAGCACGGCTCCCCAAGGGCAGACCGAAGGCGCGGGCAGTCACAAAACCAAACCCAACCGCGGCTCTCCCAGCTGCACGGGCCTTGGGGTCAGCTAACGGTGCAAGCGGGAGCTTGGAAAAGCCAACGTGTCTCCCAGAGAGCCAGTCGAAATTAAATTAAAAAAAAAAAAAATAAAAGCTTCATTCCGGGTGTCAAAGGCCTCCAGGAGCCCAGGGGTTCAGGGCAGGTGTCTCCAGCCCCAGTCCGAGGGCTGCTCCCCCTTCACCTCACGAGGAGCAGGAATCCCCCTCAAGCTCGTCCCCACCGAGCCGGGCAGCCCCGGCTTTGGACAATCAGAGAAGGGTGGGATGGAGCCAGCCGGCCGGCCGGCCGCCCTCCCCGNTCCTCTCCCTCATCGTTCATCTCCTGTGCCGGGCACCTTCCCTCGCCTCGGTCTTTTCCCCCGGCGCCTTGGTTTGGACTTTCCCTCAGTCCCTCGGCGCCTGTCTTCAGCTCTTCCCTCTGCCCCTTCCCTCATCCCCTCAGTCCTCACCTCCTGCCCTGGGCCCCGGACCTCACCTCAGTCCTTCCCCCGGCCCCTCAGCACCTTGTTTTGGACCTTCCCTCAGCAGCTCAACCCCTTTCCTCATCCCCTCGGCCCCTTCCCTCATCCCCTTGCATCATGCCCTGGGCCCCTTCCTTCCTTCCCCCTCAGCCCCTGGCTTTGTTCCTTCCCTCAGTCCCCCCTCAACCCCTTCCCAGATCCCCTGAGCCCCTTCCTTTGGCTCTTCCCTCAGGGCCTTCCCCCATCTTTAGCCCTTCTGGCCCTTTCCTTCATCTCCTCATCCCCTTTCTGTGGCCCTTACCTCAGTGGCTCTCTCCATTCCTCAGCCCCATCCCTGTCCCCTTGCCCCTCCTGGGGTGGCTCCAGGCCCCACTTCATGGCAGCAGCCCCTGTGCAGCGGGGATGCTTGGCCACCCCTTTTGAATCGGGTTTTCCTCAGGGTGTTAAAAAGTGCCCTGTCCCACCCAGATATTCTGGGGTTTGTTCCTCTGTTTGGAAGTGTGTGTCTTGGGGGCGGATTTGCTTCAGGAGTGAAGGGGATAACTGAATGTTTAAGCAGAAAAAGTAGATAAATGATCCGGTTTCCCTCCACCACCTGGGATCTGTCTAGGTCACCCCGGCAGGGAGATGGTTTATCACTTGAGTAGCTGTGTGTAAACCACTAGCCCAGGTTGCCCAAAGCCCCATCCAACCTGGCCTTGGACACTGCCAGGGAGCCAGGGGCAGCCACAGCTTCTCTGGGCACCCTGGGCCAGGGCCTCAGCACCCTCACAGGGAAGGATTTCTGCCTCACATCTCATCTCCATCTCCCCTCCTGCAGCTTTGGGCCATTCCCCTTGGCCTGTCCCTCCCTGCCCTTGGCACCAGCCCCTCTCCAGCTTTCCTGGAGCCCCTTTAGGGACTGGAAGGGGCTCTAAGGTCTCCCTGGAGCCTTCTCTTCTCCAGGCTGAACCACCCCAACTCTCTCAGCCTGTCTCTCCATAGCAGAGGTGCTCCAGCCCTCACATCATCTCCGTGGCCTCCTCTGGACTCTCTCCAACAGCTCCATGTCCTTCTTGTGCTGGGGACCCCCAAGCTGGACGCAGCACTGCAGAGGGGGGTCTCACCAGAACGGAGCAGAGGTGCAGAATCCCTTCCCTCAACTGCTGGTCACGCTGCTGTTGATGCAGCCCAGGACACGGTTGTCTTTCTGGGCTGCCAGCGTGTATTGAGATGTCATGTTGATCTTCTCATCCCCCAACACCCTCAATTCCTTCTCTTCAGGGCTACTCTCAATCCATTCTCCGCCCAGCCTGGAGTTGTGCTTGGGATTGTGCCAGCCCACGTGCAGGACCTTGCACTTGGCCTTGTTGAACTTCATGTGGTTTGTATGGGCCCTAATGCCCCTGGCTCTTCTCTGTTGCAAATAGTCAATGTTGCAATAGACGTTGGAGCAGGGAACAGGGTGATCTGGGCTTGCCCGGCTTCTTACACAAGGGGCTGTGTGAACACAGTGTGCCGAATGATGGGTCAACGGCTGCGTTGCACAAACGTGCGTTCAACTGTGCCGGGCAATGAGCCAGGTGGGTGCTTGGAGAGGAACCCACCTGGTATTTCCGGCACTTTTGGTAATAAGGTCCATGGTGCTGTGTCCACACAGCGATGCGCATCGTGGATGCGCTGTGCGGTCACTCAGCTGAGCTAATAAATTTATGGAGAGGCTTCTTCCCGAAACTTGCTGGTGCTTGCACAGCCCATTTGGGTGTCTGTGCTCAGCTCCCCAGCGCCCAGGCTCTGGTTTAGCTCTACCGACCTTGTCAGGTGTATTTTCGCATGTTGGGGCAGTCATAGCCTTGGCAGGAAAGATTGGCAAACAAAGGAAAAAAGGAGAAAGAACGACGAGACGACAGTGTGACAGCTCACTTGTAAGTCACTTATTACTCAAAGCAATGCTGCGGGTCAGTAACATGCCCTTACAGATATTTCACCCACCCTAAGAATTTGCTACCACAGCAGCAGAGAGTGCAAAAAGCTACTGCCCGGTGAAAAAATGAAGACATGGGGAAGAGTAAGTGGTTTTTCTGGTGTCCTACTGTCAGTGAGGGCAGGGTCGAGAGCAGTCTTGTGCTTTGACTGCGTAGCAGTGTATCTCCGATTTGCCAGATCCACTGATTTTTCTAGCTCCTGCTGACGTATCGAGGACTGGAATTCTTGCTGGTGTTGCTAGTCCTGAACACAGCTAGCCGAGGAGTAAGAAAAAAGGCTTTCTGTGTTGTCATGCCGTAGTACTCAAGTCAGTGTCCCCTGTTGCACGGTGAGGGTGTAAGATGAACAACCCTGTGTAACCGTGTGCCTCGTCCTAGGAGGCAGAAGAAGGGCTCTGAGCTTCTGCGGTATCTGTAAGGAAGAGGCAGATCCGCAGTCAGAGCACCCGGGTTTCCACCTCGAGCGTGACCATTCACCCACCGCCGCAATGAAACACGAGTATTTTAGTAATAGGAGGTATTTCTGATGAGGAAACGTAGGATTTCTGGTGAGACCTCCTTCCTCAATGATCCATTCCCGTTTCATTTGTTAGAAAAACAAGAAAATCGAGGGAATTTTGTCATTGTTTCGCTGGGGAGATTAACTGGAGCCTCTGGAGGTCAGACCATTTCTAACGGGAGTTGCTGTGTTGCTGTCTGGTGCCTGATGCGACTTTGGGTGTTGACACGTACGGTCTGTGCAAGAGGAGAGCCTATGATCTAACTGTGGTGGGGACCTAGTTCCTGGCAATGCTCTGTTTTGGCTTCTGTGAAAGAATGACTCATAAAGTTCTGGCATACTTGCAAGTCTAAAATAAAGAAGTAGTCATTCGAAGATCTAGTTCCTCTTTTATTCAGAAGAAAAATGAATGACGCCTGCAGATGCTGTCAGTCACTCTGTGAAAGAAAATCGTTGCAATGAAGTGAGTCAACTGGGAGGTGGAAGCAGCAGTTCCTGAAAACGACAGTGTCCTTCTGCTGAAAGACAACACACAACGAGAAAGCAAATAATTAGGTTTGAAATCATTATTGACTGTGTGGGGCAGCATCGGGAGTCCCAGCTGCTGCGTGAAGTGTACAAACACAGCCTGCAAACGCCCGATGGCTTAGGACCTGCGGGCTCCCTCCCCTTTTCCTGCCATGCGTGAATCATGGGACAGCAGCTGACATAGAAATACGTGGAAACACTGAGTTTCTCTTTGGTTTTCTCCAATTTCTTTATAATATGTGGCATGAGAGATCGGTTTGGTTTTTGCTTGGTTTCCTAAGGAAATGGGACTTGTAATCGTACTATTTCTGTCTCTCTCATTAATTTTTGAAGCCATTAGGCAGTTTCGGCCCAGTTTGACAGCAAGGTGGTGGTTTCACAGATTGGTTTCTTCAGTTTTCTAGAAAATCAGTGGTCAGCTGGAAAACCCTCTTCTTCTCCTGCTTGTGAGAACATCCAAAGGGTGAACCACCCCCTTAGCTGCTGTGGAGGGAGTCCAGGTGGGAGGAGATCACCAGTTGCTCAAGGTAATTCTGAATAAATGTTTGCATTCACATAGACCCCAAAGCCAAATCACCAACCCCACGGCTGACTGATGCCCAGCGTGATTGTTCTTTCATTGGCATGGCTGTCGGGACAGATTAAAGCAGGTCTAAAAGGTAAAATGCAAGCACAGGGAAATATCATCGGTGCCTTTTGGGAGGGTGCTGAAAACCCCGGTGTTCCTCTGCTGCAGAGAGTTTGGACAGACGTGTCCAGAGAGGAGAGGGGCAACTGCAGAAACCAAGAGGAACTGCGGGCAAGTGGCTACAAGAGGGATAAGATGCAAGATGGACTTCTGCCACAGCGGGATCCTAGCATTGTTTTATGTCAAGATGAAGTTTTCAAGAATGCAACAGAGCAGGATTATTCCTGACTGATCTTTTTGTACAAGTCTGTGCCAAGAAATTGCCTGGTTTTGAACAGACGTGAGCCTGAACCAGAAGCCTCCCTAGATGCAGCATCACCAGACCGATCTGGAGGGTCAGGTAGGCGCCAGCATCTGTTGTCTGAGGAACTTCTGATGTGCGGTGGTAAAATAGCAAGTCCAGAGCCGTTTGGCTTGGGAAGTGTTGGCTCAGGATGTTACTGAAAGAGACCGGGGGAAAGAGAACTTGTGGGCTTGTTTGACATCTTTGGTAAACTGTTACGTTTGGTCATTCCTGATGGTATGCCCAGAAAAACTGCAGAGCTCTTTGTAAAGGCACCATGTTCAGCGCATGAAAAGTTTATGCAAAGACTTCTAGCTTGGAAATGGCTGTTGCTCACCGCCACAAAGGTTGAGCCTTTCTGGTTTAATCCTGGTGGACAGAAAAAGGTTTGTTCCCACTCATTTCCGCTCTACTCATTTTTATGTAAAGGAGTGTCAAACCAAACCGCAAGGAAGAGCGTGAAATGCGAAGTCAGGAACTTCTTGAGCCAAAGGTCTACTTTATTCTGCAACACTGACAAGGTGTATGTCATCTGCCATAAAGCTGTCTTGCCACACCCTTCACTCGACTCGAGCAAAACTTCCAAAACTTAGAGATCTTGCAGCAAGACAACCAAATTTTGCCTGACACCTTTAATTTTGTCCCATTTTTCAGTCATAGAGGAAAATCTTCAAAAATACCACAGCAAATACCTTCTCCAACTCTATACAGATGCAGGAATCCTCCAGCACGACGATATATGTGTGTGGTTTCTCTGAGAACAAGTGTAAATTTCTCATGTGCTTTCCAAGTCTGTGGGTGACAGATTGAGATTAAATGCAGAGAATTATTCCTCCCCAAGAAATAGCTGATTGAGTCTTCTCCTTCAAAAATCTTTCTTACCTTCCCAGCACGTGATCTTCTAGATGGACCAGCACATTTTCCCAGCCTACCGATCTGTCAAGAGTCTTTTGTCTCTTTGAGGCAACTCCAAATAACTCTCCACTTCACAACGCGCCCATGAGTGAAAATGTTGGAAAATGTCATTGCTGTTGAACTCTGGTATTTGCTCATGCAGTCTATACCTCGTGCAGTAAAGCACAGTTAAGATTTTCGGTTTCTTGTTTGATTTATTCCCGTGTTTGGGGGTTTTTTTAGCTATTTTGTCATCTTGCAACTTCCTGAGTGACCAACTTCTTGTTCGAGTTGTGATGACAAACATTTAAATCGTTCTGGTGGCATCAGGGAATCAGAACCAAAGTTGCTAAAACAACCAACCAAACCCCTACAAAAGCTTCTAAAAAACCAGTTTGTTTTATGGTGTTTTCACGATGGCACAATGGTGTAAGACCACACACCGCATGGGCAGCTACCAGGTCTGCTCAGGAAATGAGTCAAAGATGACAAGAATGTGACAAAGTGCAGATGAGCATTTTCAGCGGTGAGCAATTGATTATTTTTTTCTTTTCAAATCTCTTTGCCGTTCCCCCCCCGCTCTTTGTTTAAACCATTCCTGAGACAGTGCTGCTCACCCTAAATTTTTGCACTGTAAACCCGACAATCTCTGAAGACAGTCTAAACATTAATTATTGCTCCTTACCAGGCACAAGACTGGAGCCAGGAGATATGAGCTCATTCTCTAACCAAAATGTTACTGTTTGATCATGGCAAAAGGAGACCGTGTATTCGAGATAGTGCAGATCTAAACAGAGCAGTATCTTTTTCTTCTCTTGCAGTAACCAGTCCTGCAGTAATTAAACAGAGGGAGAATTTGCAATTGAGCTGATATTGGCTTGTGTGAGGCTGGAGTTGGTCGTACCACTCTTATTTCAGACTATCTGCAGATGCAGGTAAGTGATCCTGTTAAGCTAAGTGATATTTACAGTGGATTCTTTTCTCACAGATGGAAATTTAGATGGTATCCACGATCCTCCTCCTTTCCCTTCTTTCCCACTCTGTGCTATTTCCAGTCTCTAGGCCATCTCCTTCCATGAGATCCTGCATTCTCCCTGCAGAAGAGCCACGTGAGGCTGAAGAGGTGCTGGCTGCTCTCAGAAAATAAATTTTCTCCTGCCATGAGCCACATCAGCCTGTGCAGTGATGCTTAAACGTCTTTTTCTGTTCCGGTGCTGGCATGCCAGCTCTTTGCCTCTTTAAATAGGGTATGGAAACCCCGAAAAATTTAAAAACAATTACGCAGCTATCTCATCCTGCCTTTGAGGCTGCCACGAATGGCTATAATAAATGGACATAACACGTAACATCGCATGTTTTGAGAGGTCGCATCCTGGGCTAATCCTCATACTGTTGCAGCTGACAGGGTGCAGAAATTTTAATTTTTATGCAGTTAGTGCAGACACACTTAATTTTCTTACTACGTGAAAGCAGCGGCAGGTCCGCCAATGTGCTGACCGGAAGTTTCCCACTGGAGTTATTTAATTTCATCCTTTTGCAATGGAAAATTGGTTTTCTTCAAATTTCATGTTTTCAGGAGAAATGTCCACTGCTGGAAAACATTGATTTTTCCCTCAGAGTGGGAAACAAGCACAGGGTGGATTTCTATTTTAGAAGTGTAGTTACTGCAGAATAGTAAGAAGCAATAGAATTTTACTTCTTTTTTTTTTTCCCTAAAAATGGAATTTTAAGGGTTTTTTTAAAATATGTTTTCACCCTTTATCCTGCTGTGGATGGAAGGGGAAGCAGGCGTTCTTCAGCTGGCTGTGTACCTTAGAGCATAGCTCCCAGCCACCTGAGAAATGCACGTACGACTGCAAAGCAGGCAGGGAAAATGAAAAACATGAACAGAATTGCAAAGGTATGGCAGGAGGGTGAAGTGAAGGAATCCTGCAGAATCCGTCCTCCGAGGAGCAGCTCTCCTTGCAGATCTGCTCCTGCATACGCTGTATGGAGTGTGTGTGTGGGGGATTATTTTTTTTTTTTTTTTGTCTCTGTTTTTAATCTATTTCTTATGTCTCCTCGCTTACTTACTCCAGCAATTTGGGAAGGACGTCAGGGGAAAACTGCAAGACTGGGAGTGTAATAAAAGTAGGACGCACGGGAAAGCTGATACACACCTCTTCTTTCAAGACCTGGATGGAAATGAGCAATGGTTAATAGCACTATCGTGCGGCGGCTGTTGACAAAGCTTGGCTCCGCTAGCAAATTCAAGGCGGCAATGTTTTGGGTGCGTGGGACCTTTTTGAGAGTTCAGGAAGTGCAGAGTCAAGTCGCGTTTCTCAAACCAGGACCCAAATTTAACTCCTTGCCCAGGCAGGTGCTGGCCCGCGGGTTTGGTTTCTCTTTGGGTATGGCAAAACAAACATACAGGTGCCAAGTCCTCATGAATATCAGCTACCTGAATAATCAGTTGGGAATTAGGACAGTGAATGTTTTGTATTTCTGGACGTGACCACACGCATGTGGGACAGGAGGGGGAACCTGGTACGCGGGGGAAGGAAAATCTGGGGGTGAATAGCAGATGACTGCACAGCCTGGGTTCTTTTTCCTACATTTCTAATGCAAAGAACAGTAATTTCGAGACGGAGGAGGAGGGAAAGGTGGAAGATGAGGTCTGTGTGTTACCTGGCTCTTCGCTTTCAGTCCTAAGTGATAAGATGGGACAAACAGAGGAGAACGTGGAAGAGTTGAGAGCAGGTGCTGACACGTACGTCCATATTCTGAGCGTGATATACTCACGTTTGGCTCCTGTCTCCCGCAGTTTGGTTGCTGTGGCTTCTCTCCCGCTCCGTGACCCTGGATGAGCGATCGGCAACTTGTTGATGAGCTGCAGTTGCTGCGTAGGGCTCCTAAGCTGAGGCAAGGGATGGACTTGAAGCCGTGTCCCTGCGGCAGGTGAGCTGACATCGCACTTGCCTCCCGTGAGGGGGTGCAAATATTTGAGACGCCAGCAATGCTGTCGATGGTTTCGTCAGCACGATCAAGCCGGGGACGTGGCTGTTTGCTGCAGGTTCTGCTGGTGCCTCCATGGGCACGTGATTCTTTTGGAAGCTTTAAAATAAAGATTTGAAGGAATGCATCTTACCCCAGCTCCTACTCTGAGAGAGCAGAGAAGCGGTGGAGAAGGGCCGCGCTCTCCTGGGTGAATCAAGAGGGAATCAAGCAATTCAGGCTGTAATTTCAGCTTTGCACCGATTTCTTTTTGTAATCTTTGGCAAATGACTTCACTTTTCTATCCTTCTGTTGCCACTGTCTTACCTACTTGTAAATTTTGCAGAGCAGCCGATGACAAGATGACCCAGCAAAACCAGAGAGCTCAACCGTAACATAAATAACTAAGAAATGCCAATCCTTACGGAGAGGCCGGGAGGCCTGGCTCCCCACTCCGCATTGCACGTGTGACGTGCTGTTTCCAGGAGGTGATATCATCAGTGACATAATCACCAAGGAACTCGCCCTGGTCAGCCCTGAGACCCGATGAAAATAGTCCCGGCGCCTTTTTGGTACACACGTTGCCTCAGTTCTCCCCTCCTCGGTGCTTTCTCCAGTCCTCTCCAGCACACCCCAAACCTCCCTGTGTCCCACACCAGCTTCAGGGGCTCCTCCAGCCTCCCCTCCCCCCTCCCAGCACCCCCAGTGCCCCC